>JBCEWC010002302.1:0-35271 GCA_038996855.1 Solanum aculeatissimum
TTCTTGATTTTTCCTTAAAAATTAAGTGGCGACTCTCTGTCTTTTATTTTTCGAAAAAATTAATTTTTCTTTGAAATAAAATTGATTTTTCTCGAAAGAGCCATTTTTGGCGAAAACAGTATTTATGCCCACCCCTACCTAAAAGTAAAAAATACTAGATATAAAATAACGATTAGAATGACAAATAATTGACAATTTTATAAATATTATAAAGGGAAAAGGGTCAAAAATGCCCTTGTACTATTAGAAAGGGGGGAAAATGTCTTTCGTTTATACTTTGGGTCATTTATGCCTTTTGTACTATCATAAAGGGTAAAAAATGTCCTGATACTAACGGAAAAGGATAAAAAATGTCCTTGATTTATACTTTGGTTCAAAAATGTCATTGTCAATGATACTTTGGTCAAAAATGTCTTTATTGTTACCAAATTGGTCAGAAATGTTTTTCTTTAAATGTATGTATATATATATATATTAAAACATATTGTATTACTAATAAAAATAATATTTTAAAAAAATTCTTTTGTTATTATTATTTTTTTAAATCACATTAACTAATAAAAATGTAAGAAAATAATTGATTTCTTAATTTCATTTTATCAATTAAAATAGAACATTGTACCCCTGTAGCAAATAATATATGTCATGAATATACGATAATAATAAACCCAACATTAATTTTTATTTAGATAAAATAAAAATAGTAATTATAATAAATAAATTTTTTTTTCTCGAATTGAAGTAGGATAAATAAAAATTAATGTTTGGTTTACTATGATCTTATATTTATGACATATATTATTTACTACAGGGGTACAATATTCTGTTTTAATTGATAAAATGAGATTAAGAAAATAATTATTTTCTTATATTTTTATTAGTTAATGTGATTTAAGAAAAATAAAATAACAAAAGAATTCTTTAAAAATAATATTTTAATTACGTAATACAATATATTTAAAAAAATATATATATATATACATTCATTTAAAGAAGCGTATTTTTGACCCATTTAGTAACAATAAGGGCATTTTGGATCAAAGTATCATTGACAAGGGCATTTTGGACCAAAGTATAAATCAAGAGCATTTTTTACCCTTTTCCGTTAATATCAGGACATTTTTGACCCATTTTTAATAGTACAAAGACATAAATAACCCAAAGTATAAATGGAGGACATTTTTGCTCATTTCTGATAGTATATGGGCATTTTTGACCCTTTTACCTATAATAAAGGTAACAAAATAAATGACATGCCGTAACAATACGATATATAAAGACGCGACTAATCCTCCTAACCAACTACATCACAAGGCAAAACAACATCTTATCCCTACTGGCGTACTAACCTTCTATCTTAATATGCAACCTTTATTCCTTTCTATCTAAGGTCATATCCTTAGTGATATGAAGTCGTGTCATATCATGTCTAATCACCTTCCCCAATACTTTTTAGATCTACCTTTATCTCTCTTCAAAACCCGTAAATTCTACCTATCGCAAATCCTAACAGGAGTGTCGGTACTCCTCCTCTGCACATGTCTAAACTATCTCAGTGTCGCATCTCTCATTTTGTCTACCACATGGGTCATCTATAACTTCTCCCGAATGATCTCATTACTAATCTTATCACACTTGATATGTCCCCACATCTATTTCAACATTCTCATCTCTGCAACCTGCATCTTCTGAATATGCGAGTTTTTAACTGCCCAACACTCCACCCTATAGAGCAAAAATTGTCTAATCACCATTTTGTTAAACTTACATTTAAGTTTGGGTGGTATCTTCTTATCACACAATACTCTAGAGGCAACCTCCATTTCATCCATTCTGCCCCAATACAATGCATGACATCATCATCGATATTACCACTACCCAGGATGATGAACCCCATACATTTAAAACTCTCTCTCTTGGGAATATTAGACTGAGTGGCAAGCCTCACTTCGATGTCTGCTTCATCCCTTGCAATACTGAATCTGCACTCCAAAGTAATTTGTTTTGGTCCTGCTCAATTCGAATCTTTTGGACTCTAGAGTATGTCTCCAAACCTCCAACCTAGCATTAACTCTATGTCTAGTCTCATTAATCAATATTATGTCATCCGCAAAAAACATACATATGGAACCTCCTCCTAAATAGACTGTGTCAGCTCATCCACCACTAAAGCAAAAAAAAAAAAAAGGTTCAACACAGATCCTTGATGAAGTTCGATTTTAACAGAAAAATACTCTGAGTCTACTCCCACCGTTTTTATCTGAGTTTTGATTCCGTCATACATGAAAGGATCATTAGATCCTAAAATATGTTACAAAATTTTATAGTAGTAATAGATATTTAAAAAAATTAAAAATTACATTTCAAAAAGTAATAAAACAATTTGGATATATTCAAAATAATTAATAGTGCACCATTCTCCTCCATTTTTTTTTATAATTATGGTTTCTAATCCATTTTACGTGCACTTCAACTGATTTTATTGGATATCAGTGTTATCTCATCAAGAACAAGTGCTTTATTCACTAAAACAAGGACTTACGAAAAGAAATTACCTAATATTTTTGTTAGTACTTGAAATTGAGATATCAGGATACTCAATCCACTTTATTTATCACATAGATCACACTTTAGGTTCAATGCACCAATTCCCTTTAGATTCTGGATTAGCAGGTCAAAAAAATTTGGTGGAGGCAATTATACTGGATGTGACACATCTTAAGCCTATATGAATCAAGGCATGATCTTAGAGAAGAGGGTTTGGAGATTGCAGATTAGGGTAGAAGGTTAGTTGATGACAGAGCATTCTCTTGATTTCACATGGGATAGACTTGGTGGTCATAACACTATTTTCGTAATTTTTTATTATTTGATTTCAATTATCATATGTATTTTTTTACAATTCGATTATTACCTTCTTTTATTATCGATATTATTCTTTCTTTTATATATTGCATACTACTTTCAATTTCACACTATTTAATTATTGTTATTGATTTTATAACCAATGAGCTCAATAGTAGCTATAGCTAGCTCCTTAAATTGCGCTCAAAATGAATTAATATAGCAATTAAACCTTACATTTTCCAACTCTATTAGCAAGGATGACAATGAAACGAGGTGGTACAGTTAAATTATAATTTTTTTAACTTAATAAATTTTAATCAGACTCATACTCGTATTTTCATCTGTATTTATCCCCTCCCCCCCCCCTCCCTCCCCCCCCCCCCCTTTTTTTATTTTTTGGCTAGAATGTTATTTAGACCTTCCCCACCTACACATGTTTGAAACTTACCTCGCCTCACGCAAATCTAATCAAATCCGCATTGTCCCACATCTATCTCATTCCATTGCCATTTCTATTTATGAAAGTAGAAATCTAGGCAATATGAAAGATACAATTACCATATGTGGATCGACTATCACAAACTAATATAAAAAATAAAATTATCATATGTGGACCGATTATCATCACATAATTTGTAAGTGAGCAAGAGATCTGATTTATTTGATGCAAGACACAACATAGTGACCATACTTGTTAATTATCAAAATCATAAGTCACCATAATTCAACATTGTGCCTAACTATTAGGCCACATTTAGCACTAGCTCTCACAACCCAATTTAATTTTTATGGCACATTGATTATAAGACTCCCTCTATAAATAATGTACAAAAATATTTTAGCTTCTATAATGTATTATTTGTTTAATTATTGCTAAATGTCAATGCTTCATCTTCAAAATATTTTTTCCCTTAATACAAGGGAACCAACAATTAAATTGTTTTCTAAAAATAGTACTCATTTCTCTAGCAATTTTTCATACAAAATTAGATTAAAGAAAATTAGTCACTTGACTTTAGGAATTCATGGCCCTTCAAGATTTTCTTCCTCTTTTATTAAAGCATTGAGTGATAATCAAGGACAAGTTTTAGCTAAAAAAGGAATAGGGATTGTTGATTTTTTTGAAGCCAAAAATCTTCTTGTCACTGGTGCTACTGGATTTCTTGCAAAAGGTAATTATTTAATGATTAGCATTTATAAATGTTTATTAATAAATTATGAGTTGGGCGTGGTACGACACTTTGTCAAAATGTTAGTGCCACATGGAATTGGACATCCACCTTAGACAATTCTAATAAAGATGGGGTATGTTTGAGTTGTTTGAATAACGATAAGAGTATTTCTTCGAAAAATATAACAAAGGATAAAATCGATCCTTTTGTATAGTGTTTTTTTTTTTTTTTGGTAATAGTAAGATCACAACCGATCCTTGTTTTCACTTCTTTTTAAAAGCTAATCGTATTTAGTGTTACTAAAAATTTAAATCGTCATAGAAAGTGCACTTCTATTTACCTAATTTTCTAAATTTTGAACGATTGTCACATTTTTTGTTAAGTACGTGATCATCTCATCCAAAAGTATACAATATATGTTAGTTCGAGTATACTTTTACATCTACTTAGTTATGTATAGTGTTGATTCTTTTTCATTGACCAAGCTCGTGGAAAATCTTTTCGCTAATGGTGGCTATGAGGCTCGAACACTGACCTTTTCCTACTATGATACCATCTTGAAATGCGTACTTAATTTATCATATCTAAAATCTTAAGTTGTCGTAGAGAACACACATTCGATCACTTCATCATTATATTCTCTAACATTTACAATAAAATATTTTTTTTGTAGTTCTGATTGAAAAGATACTGAGAACAACATCAAAGATAAACAAGATCTATCTCCTTATAAGGGCAAAGGACAAAAAAGATGCATTTCATAGATTAACAAGTGAAGTATGTTGATTTATGAATATTTTAAAAATAAAAAAATTTAAGTTCCAAATTAATTCACTAATTATGCATTTATTTATTTTTTCATTAGATAATAGAGTCAAAATTATTCAAATTCCTAAAAGAAATACATGGGGAATCTTATGACTCATTTATGAGAAGTAAATTGGTTCCTATTGTTGGAAATATTGATGAGCCAAATCTTGGTATGGATTTTATTAATTCTCAACAAATTGCTCAAGAAATTGATTTGATCATTGACTCTGCAGCAAACACTACATTTGACTTGAGGTAAATTAATTTTCATTATATATTTTTTCTTTTTCTTTTTAGGATACACAATTTATTTAAAGAAATTGGTTGCATGATATTTTTATCCTATGTTGCAATCAATATAGTCATACTTTTTTTTTTACACAAAAATAGCCAAAATTATAGAAAATATACAGTGATTATACAATATAACTTGTCAAAAGTCCTAGAAGGTATACACTGAATATACAATATAGATTACTTATACATGAGTTATACACTGAATACACATTATGATACAATCAAAAATTGAATATACATGAAATATACACTGACTATACATGTCTATATAACAAATGTCCAATTTTTTTTTGTAATTATTTTGAACGAATGACCATCTACTATAATTATTCCTGTCTTCGTCAATGTCTAGGTATGACTTAGCTCTTGATGCTAATGTGAATGGTTCATACCAACTCATGATGTTTGCCAAGAAATGCAACAACTTGAAACTCCTCATCCATTATTCAACCGGTATGCATTTATACAATCAGACCTTTCTGCAACATCAATCATCCACAAAAGTCAATTTTTTTCTAAGCAGATTTTATATATTATTACATTTTCTATATAACGACATTGTTATATAAAGATTTGATTGTATATACATCTTACAAATTAATTACTTATTCAACTTTTTTTTTTTTAATTAAAGCATATGCCAATGGAGAAAGAGAAGGCCTAATATATGAGAAGCCTTTCATTATGGGAGAAAGCATAACAAAGGAAAAGATCACAACACATTTTCCATCTACAAATTTTCCATCTACAAATTTTCCATCTCTCAATGCTTCCAATGAATTGGAATTTGTTTCAAAGTTGAAGAATGCTATTAAAAATAATGGTTTTGAGCAAATTATGAAAGATTTAGGAGCTGAAAGGTAATTTTTTTAAAATCAAATAATTTAGTTTAAAATCAAATAATTTAGTTTTCTTTAGTCCAAACTTTATGTTGTATCACTAAAATCAATTAATTATTCATGAATAAAATAAAGAAGCATGAAAATATACAGAAACTCAATATAAAATTCACTACTAAAGAGCTAGAGTTAACTAGGAAATTTGTTTGTCGTTAATTTCTAAATTTTTTTCTATCTAGAAAGTACGTTAAACTATATGATAGAGCATGCTTGGATTGACTTATTTAAGTACTTTTAAGTCAAAAATAGCTTGTTAGCACTTTGATGTATTAAGCCCATCCAAACAGGCTCATAGTACTATCTTTGTCTCGTTTTATACGATATGTTTGACTATGCATAAATTTAAGAATGAAAGAAACTTTTGATCTAAAACAAGTTTGTGCTACTATAAATATGTATCGCTCTTTAACTTTTAGATGATCAATTTCACTTGCTTTTTCTTTTGTCGACTTCTAACCTTTCGAATGGATTCAATTGGTATTTCTCACACAAAAGTTTGCAATCGTTTGATAATGAGCGACAAACATCTATTTCAAAAGGGTGACCCAGTGCACTAAAGTTATCGCTATGTGCAGGATCCGGGAAAGAACCCAATCACAAGAGCTTATTGTACGCAATCTTATTTAAACAGGATTAATTAAACTCATGATATTATTAAATGCTTTTTATAAAAGTTGAATCTGTTAGTTAATTTGATAATCAGAGTCATTTTTAATTATACTGTATGATTGTTAATTAATATAATAATAAAATAGGGCAAAGTTATATGGATGGCATGATACATATTCATTCACAAAGGCCATTGGTGAGATGGTGATTGATAGCATGAGGGAAGCCATACCAATACTCATTATTCGTCCATCCACAATAACAAGTACTTATCAACAACCTTTTCCAGGATGGGTACAAGGATTCAGGTATATTGTTCGAATTTCGAGAGTCAAATTTCATAATTTGAACGTAAATTCAGATATAGAATCTTTATTTTTCAGAAATGAACTACATAAGTATTATTATAAGTCCACAATAACAACTAGTTATAAATAACTTTTTTAAGGATGAGTACAAGTATTCATCAGGTATATTATATTAATTACGTGGCATCGTTCGAATTTCAATAGTCAAATTTTATAACTTGAACGTAAATTCAGACATAGAATCTTTATTTTTCAAAAAAGAACTACATAAGTATTATTATAAGTCCACAATAACAATTAATTATAAACAACCTTTTTCAAGTTGGACACAAGGATTCAAGTATATTATATTAATTACGTGGCACTGTTCAAATTTCGAGAGTTAAATTTCATAACTTGAACGTAAATTTAGACATATAGAATCTTTATTTTTTCAAAAAAGAATTACATAAGTATTATTATAAGTCCACAATAACAACTAGCTATAACAACCTTTTTCAGGTTGGATACAAAGATTCAGGTATATTATATTAATTACGTGGCACTATTCGAATTTTGAGAGTCAAATTTCATAACTTGAATGTAAATTCAGACATATAGAATCTTTTTTTTTTTTTTAAAGAACTACACACATATTATTATAAGTCCATAATAATTAATGGCAGATAAAAATATTGTGATCAAAGAAAAAACTCGATCGATTCTTGAAATTCGAAAGGTGACATATGAATTGTGATGAAGGGAGTAATATTCAACTTTAATTTTCTTCTAATTTGTTATTATAAAGTTTTTTATTTTTTATTTTCTTGTTTATCTCACAGGGTAATTGACCCTGTAATTGTTTTTTATGGAAAAGGGGACTTTCCTGGAGGTCTTGGTGATCCAAATTGTCTAGTTGATGTGGTAAGTATATTTTTCCCAATAAAATTTAGTTTTAAAATTGTAGTCATTATAGATCCAACAAATATATATATTTTTTTGGTTAAAATATGATAATAAATGTTCAATTATGAGGAAAAAGAATGTGTTTTAAAAAAATAAATAATATATTTATTTGAGAAAAGAACATTTCTGACTCATTAAGTAAGAATATACAGATATTTTTGGACTAAACTATTGAAGGTAGAGATATTTTTAGACCAAATTACTAACTGAGGATGTTTCTGTTTAATTTTGCGTAGTTTAAAGACATTTTGACCTTTGTCTGTTAATTCTATCTTGATTTTGTGTAATGACACGTGTTTTAAGACAACCATTATTAATAATCTTGATAACTTACTTTCTTCATCCATCTTTACTTGTCCACTATACTATTTTTTGATGTTCAATAATACTTGCTTAGTTTATTTACTACTTCTTAAAAAGGGACAAGTAAAGATGGACGAAGGGAATAAAATAAATAAATGAAGATACATTTCTATATATTTATCCTTAATAAGGTGATTTAGAGCAACATAAATATTCTTATTTATCCTCAAGACACATTAGTAATAATTTCAGTTTGAACTTCGACTTTACCCTCAATAAGGTGATTTATCGCCATATAAATATGTATAACTTATTTTTAATAATAACTTACAAGAGTGTTATTTTCAACCTTAAACTCCGAACCAGTCATACAACATCACATAAATCAGGACAGAAGAAGTACTCTCTAGTCATTTCACTTAATTCCAATATAAATTTCTTTAATCTAACAATTTCTATTTGTTCATTTGATTTTAGGTACCAGTTGATATAGTTGTAAATGCTACAATGGCTGCTATTGCCAAGCATGGATACTTACAAAATCCAGAGATAAATGTGTATCATGTAACATCATCATATGTGAATCCATTATTATCATCGCAACTTATGAACTATTGCTATGAGTTTTTCTCTTCTTTTCCTTTTGTTAATTCAAAAGGACATCAAGTGAAGGTTAAGAAGATGAAATATTTTGATAACATGTTAGATTTTTCAAATTATATTTCAAAGAAATTGATCAAGGAACATGATGAGGTACAAGATTTAAATGACAAAGAGCATACAAAGATGCAAATGAGATCTAAAAGGAAGGTGGAATATTTGAAGAACTTTAACAAGGTTTATGAACCATATGCTTTCTACAAAGGGTGGTATGACACTTTCTCCTTACTATCATTATATTTACCAATTATAGAATACGGGTCAGTCTGGTTCATAAAGTATATTGTGTTCATGTAAGGTTTGAGAAAAAGTCGCACCTCAAAAGGTGTGATGTAGATGACCTAGTTACCTTAATGCAAACATTAGTGACTGTTTGCACAACCTGAATTTGTGACCTACATGCAGTGGCGGAGCCACATAGGTATTAGGGGGTTCATCTGAACCCTCTTCGGCAAGAAAATATACTATTTATATATGGTAAAAATAATTTTTTATGTATATATAATAGATATCGAACCCCCTCCGATTAGTTCGTATGTCTACTTCTTAAAATTTTGAAACCTCTTACAGAAAATTCTGCTCCGCCGCTGCCTATATATTATATACGGAGACAATTTTACAATTACTTAAATATTATAAAAAAGATATTATCCGAAATATTTTTTTTGTAATCTAGTAAAATACTATGGGAGTGAGATGATGTGGGAGGTAGGGGCGGATGGTCAAGGGGCCGGTGGGGGTCGGAGCATTGGATGGTAGGTGGGGTCCACAATGAACTTAGAATATCTGATCATTTATAGAACTTGTTTTTCCTACTTCTATTATGAAAGTCATTTTTCTCATTTAATTTTAAGAAATTAACTTGATTTTCAAATTTTTTTTACCAATCAAACATGAAAAAATTGGAGACATTTTCCTCTGAACCAAATTAACACCTTTATTGTTATATTATATTCAAATATAGAAAAGTGTCATTACCGAATTGAACTTAAAAAAGAAAGTGTCACATGAAATGAAATAAAACGAAAAATTATTAGTATGTAATTTTGACAGATAAGAAGTCCATCAACTAGTAAATTTATTTGTGCTCAATATTTCCTTTGTGTTATTTATTTATTTGAGATAATTACACCCACAAGCCACTGAGAAAAATTATTTATACAAAAAATAACTCACTTTTTTTAATTACGAAAAGTAGTCATCCGACTGGCCTTTGACTGTTTGTTACAATTTTGGGCATTCAACCCTCGTTACATAGGCATGTATAGTTAGCGTATATTTATGTATCATAATGTATATTTAGTGTATAACTCATGTATAAGTAATATACATTGTATAGCAATGTATACTTTCCATAACTATATTGTATAATCATGTATAGTTTCACTGATTTGGGCTATTTTTAATGTAAATAAACCATGGACTATCATTTGTTTTTGTAAACTTTATATATATATATATATAATTTTTCCTTTTTATTTTGCAAGGTTTCACAATGGCAACATGCAAAAACTAATGGAAGATATGTCTGAAGAAGAGAGAAAATGTTTTGAGATTGATTTGTCAAAAATAAATTGGAGAGATTACTTTATAGGAATCCATATTCCTGGAGTGAAAGAACATGTATTGAAAGGCAGATAGCACACTGTGTTTAATGGTTGTTAGTCGGAACGTATTGTTTCATAATATATTGTATTGTATTATGTTTTATTGTATCATGCTATATTATTTTTAATGAATATAATATTTGAATGAATTGTCTTGTTCTTCGTCGCTATACCCATAGAAGTAGGATGTACTGTTTTTCCGATAGACTCTTTGTTCAAAATGTAACTATTCGGTGTAAGATTGTAAGCAAAGACACAACAAAATAGCGAAAAATAAAACCATTGTCTTTTGGCCTCACCTTTATGAGGTAGAAACTCTGTTTCTGATAAACTCTGGATTAAAAAAAGATTGGCAAAAGTAAGAAAAAAGATAATAAAATAATAAGATACAAATAATCTCTATAATTATATTGGGATAAGTCTAATTCTTAAATTTGGCATGGTAAAATTATTAAGTGTTTTGTATTTATGTGAAATAAATTAATAAAAGTGAAAATATTTTTCTTCATATCGAACACACTTTACATATATTCTTGTGTTCAGTGCATAAGCAAAAAATATTATCCGAAAATATTTATATATAATCTAACAAAATTACAGGAGGAGAGGTGGAAGGTAGGGGGCTAGAGTTGTAGCAGACGCCAGAAATTATGCGGGCACCAAATTTTACACATAGCTAACATTTGCAAATATTGTTCATGACATTGACCTATATTGAAGAGATATCTAGCTAATCTGATAGATTGCGTAAATCTCATAGTAGTAGTAACAAAATCAATTGATGATCAACTTTCTTCTTGATTGATTATCAACCTCATTCTTGGTGAAAAAAAGTCAATTATGTGAATAACTACAACGACGTCCATCTTGGTCAATTCAGGCCATTTTTTCAAATTAACGAGAAGCAAAAAAAAAAAAAAAAATATATATATTTTTCTATTTAATTGACGTCAGATACACCAAATATTCTTCAAAAATCTTGTAAGGACAAAAACAAAATCCTTACAATATGATTATGAAATCAACATCATTGTGTATCGATGGTTACATCAAAATTAAATTACAAATCAAAATCTGAAAGAATTAACGCGCACTTTGCGCGCGTTAACTACTTGTGGTAAATTGTTTACCAGGATTTAAAGGGTTAACACCTTTATAATTCCCAATTGGATCATATGAGCACACAATGTAAACACCCTTTTGGTCATTGCAGTAAACATTGCCACTGCATCCAACTTTTGTTGTAGTCTTCCACACAACATTTAAATAATGGCCACATTCACATCCTGCCTTTTCTGGCTGGCACTTGCAAACATTCTTTACTTCATCAAAATTCTTCTTTTCATCAAACCATTTTTGTACAATACCAGTTGCTGGTGTCTCTGGGTAAAGCTGCCAGAAGATGTTCTCTCCGTATGGACCGGTCGAATGTTGCCTGTAAATAAATAAATTTTTCAAGTGTCAAATGGTCGAGTTAGGCTAAATTTTTGTCGAGTCAATAAAGGGTTGTATTCGTAATCTATCTAGAATTTGTTTTGGTCAAGAGGAGATGATTTGCAAAAATAGCCACTTTTAGCCTTGTATTTAGAAGTTGGTCACTTTAAAATTAGGTCAATAGTTTGAATGATGGGTTATAGTTCAAGCCGTCCAATTTAATATTATTTTCTAATTATTTGTTTACATCTTTCATCTTGTAAATAAGGCATATCTTGTCTAGGTAAAATTTTGAAAATGATTACCAAATTGAACTCATGATTGTATCTAAATTATTTTAGCTATAAAAGGCTGAAAGATCGTGATGATGTTTTGTCTGGACTTGACCAGAAAAGATAAGTCATGTTACTGAAAAGATCCTAACAATTTGCTAAGATTTGTGGTCGAAATCTTGATGATCATCACAACTTATCGTTAAGGCAAGTCTTGCAGTATCAAATGAGAAATCACGACAATCTGCTAGGATTTTGCTTTAGATTCTAACAAAATAGTTATTTTTGCACCCTTTTTTTAATCAAACAACATCAAAATTTAAATAGTGTCACCTGAAGATCATGTTTGTGCAAAATCACCCTAAAGTTAGCTACATATCATGTCCAAATTGATACAAGCCTTTTCGAAGGGCTAACTACGATTATGAATGAATTGGTCATGCCATATTTTCATAGGCTATATGTATATTAGATATCGATCTTTACCTGTAATTACAATCTGCCTTCCTTTGATAAGCCCAATCGTATGCGAAAGCGGCTAATTTGGCATCCCATTGCAAAGGAGGAACACCAACACTACTTCTTAGATCATTGTGAGCCTTGAGGTATTCTTGTTGAACCCAATCAAAGGTTGGTGGGATTGCTTGTGAGGAAGTTATGAAGATTAATAGGATGGACAACACCAAACAACTTGTTGGTGCTAGGAAAATTTTAACCATTGACATCT
Organism: Solanum aculeatissimum; assembly: GCA_038996855.1. Lineage (NCBI taxonomy): Eukaryota > Viridiplantae > Streptophyta > Magnoliopsida > Solanales > Solanaceae > Solanum > Solanum aculeatissimum. The sequence goes on from JBCEWC010002302.1 coordinate 12,891, forward strand.
TACAAAAAAATGACCATTTGACAATGACAATGGCAATGGAAAGTGGCAATGTTTGCAATGATGTCAATCTTGGTTTTGGTTTAAATACAAGAAGGAATAGCATAAAAGATGGTGGAGATGAAATTTCTCTTTTAACTTCTAAAACAATGGTGCAAAATTATCATATGGTATGATACATACTTCATGCCTCGATTTTCATGATATTCTTTGAATTTTGAGAGTCAAACGAGGTTTTTTTAATTTATTGCAATTTAGTCACATGCTTTTAACTATTCTGAAATAACATTTATTCTAACTTATAGTATTTTACAGATATTTAACTTTTATTTTAAGAAATTTAATCATGTTCAAATTTACTATAACTTTTATTTAACTTGAAATAGGAGTAGCATAAATATCTTTATATATATATATATAACTTTCAATTAATATAATGTGTGTACTGTTTCACCGAATTTTTTTACGAACATCTTGTTTGGATGGTTGTTACCTATTGTGTTGTTAGTTAATTTAAATATAATATTCATTTTGATTGTTAACTAAATTTTATTATATCATATCGTTTAAATTTATTGTTAGCTAAAGACTCGTTTTATGTAACAATCAATTTATTGTGATTGCATCGTTATCTTAATATTTTTTTCTCATTTTTCTTTACTTATTATTTAATAATTCTAATTTGTTTTTTTGTTGAATCATTTCATAGTAGCTCTACTATGTAACTTATTGATTATAAATGCAAAACATTATGTAATGACGGAGAATAGTATAATCTATTCAATATTTTTGTTTCAATTTTTCCACATAATATTCGATATTTATATTAAAAATCAATATTTCATACTCGAAACTCGAACCCGATCAAAGCCTATAGTAGTAGGACTAAAATAAGCATTTTAAGAGCAAAGGGTACGAGTTTTTGCTTCATCGTCGTCTTCATTCCTTGCAGAAAAAGGAAAATCTCTACAGCGATGCGTCGTCGTTTAAAGCCTAGGGTTCCTCCTCCTTCTCCTCTCCTTTCGCTTTTCTGTAGCTCGATTCTTCTTCTCAGCTCGATTCCAGGTAATTTTCGTGAGATAACTTGAAATGAAAGGAATCGAATTTTTTATTTTAGTGAACGGAAAATTATGTGATTTTGTGTTTTTTTTTCGATTTCTTCTGCAGGATTGATTACAGCGGCGGTTGTTACAGTAGATTCGATTGAAATATATACTACTCATGAGTTATTCGGATCAGCACCGGAAGTTTATTTTCAGTGTAAAGGTGAAAATAGAACAGTATATTTACCTGATGTGAAGAAGACACATGAGTTGTATACTTTCAAGGGGGAAGAGTCTTGGCAGGTATATATATAATTACTGTAGTTATGCAATTGATTTAATTGGAAAAATGTTTGTATTTTTTGTTAATTTCGACAAAAATTTTGTCTTTGTGCAATCAATTAATTACCCTTCAATCTCAACTTAGTGTGGGTTGACTATATGAAGTATGAATCGTATGGGATTGTTTGGTAGCTGGTTTGGAGGCGAGTTATGTAGTAGTATGTTTGTTAGTTGGTTAAGGGGTAAGTTATTCAGGTATAAAATTAATAGTGTTTGGTTTGCAATGTAAAAATTTGCATAATTAATACATAGATAAGTTTATGAGGGAATCTGCATGAAAGAAGGTGGAATAACTACACCCTTTGTTTGAGTTTGAGATCGGCTATGCTTTGGACATAGAGGGAGTTATGCTGACTCTGTTAATCTACTACCATAGAATTTTCTTATGTAATAATAGTTTTATTGATGTTTGAGCAAAAACATATGCTCGTATACAAGAAGTATACTAAAAAGTAGAAACCATACAAAAGCACTCATCTGGAAAAATAGGTAAGTAAAATGAACATGGTAATAACTAATAAAGGGAGAAGGGTCACTTCTTTTCCTGTTTTACATTAAAAAAGAATTTGATAGCCAAAAAATTTGCCATTTCTAGCTACTAGATGCAATTGCCCTGATATCCAATGCATTAGCTCTTGGAAGCTACATTAATGCCCACTACCCACTGTGGAAGACTGTACTGATCCTTGAATCTAGAGAATATGCGCTTTCAATTCCATATAGCTGGCTTCCAAGCCCTTCCATTGGGAAAACTACCCTTAAAGTTAATGATTTCTTAACTAATGCAAATTTGTTGGTTTCATCATATTTCTAATTATATTGTCCTCTCAAAAAACTTTTATAGTTTCAAAGAGAGATGGAATATAACCAGATTTATCTACAATCTAACCGGAGTTGTTTAGTCAAACTTATGCCCTTTATCTGATGTACCATTTGTCAATTAGTAAAGTTTGCTCACGCTTAAATTTGTGTTCAGAAAAAGGAAAAGCTAGAACTAGAAAATTTTCTAATGAAGTCGGTAAAATGTGCTCTAGAAAAATCCTCATTTTCTTCCTTAAGGTCAAATCTGTCAATCAGAAAAGTGCGGAGCCAAGTTCTATTTAGATGTACAGTTTCAGGAAAAAAAGTTCATCAATATCTACCCTAGAAGGTTTAGAAGTTATTTTAGTAGTAATTTCCCCATTTAGTGGAGGTTACCACCAGATATATTTTCTTCAGGACTCTGTATTAGTCAATCTGGAAGGATGATCTGCAAAAGAGGTATACAGTCTCTTGCATGTTGCCTCTTATTGAGGGGAAAAAGGTCTGTCATAGAAGCAGGTTTCCGTGTAGACAACCCCCCACCCCCACAACGGCCCCCCTCTCTCGGAAGAAATCATCCTTCATCAGATAACCTATTATCGGTTTACACCCATTATCTCAAGTTTTGGATTGAACTAATCCATTCACAGTCTATTATGATCACAAAAAATGACCTCCCACCTCTCAGTGAATTGTAGTCATTTCTTCTTTCAAATTGCTTGATGACACTGATTTTACATGTCTAATGTAGTTGTGGGGAGCTCAGTTTGTTAATTCTATTTACCTTTGTTGTTTTCCTTTGAGGTGTAGATGTTGGGTTTAGGCTTAAAACTTTTCTTTCTTATGTGATGGGAGGATTTCCAGGAAGCTTGAGCTATAATTACTGGTGGAAAGGAATTAAGAGAGAGCAGGGGATGAAATATTGGTGTTGCATGATGTGGAGGAAGCATATCAAGGGCATTTGCAGGTCTGGGAAGAGAAGTTCTAGTTGACTGGTGACAGTTGTTGGGAGATTATTTGTCTGGGAGCTGACCTGGGACCAATGGTATTGGCAGGTGAAGTTGGGAGGTGGAAGAAAGGGGATTCTGGAGGTGGAGTTTGAGGTTTCAACCTAAGAATAGCTGTGTGTGAAGGCAATAATCATTACCAAATGCATAAACTTTGTGGAACTAGAAAGAGAAAAGGAAATAAAACTAAACTGTTGATCATGTAAAGCTGGAGAGGACTTGCAACCAGTGCTTGCAATATATAGGATCTTTCCTTACATAATTTCTTCCAAGTCTTTCTCCATGATGCATATGAGTCAATCCTCAGTAAGTATCAAGCCTACCTTATATATGTGGCTGTCGTTTAGAGGAAACTCCTATTCTTAAGAAACGATGGTATTTGTTCACTTTATGCATCAAGGGAAGAATTTAAATTTGTCTTCCTGTTTTATATTATTATTGTCATAACTTGGAAGGTTCCTGATGCGGTTTGGAAGCTTGTAAATGTCTGTTCCTTTAGAAGTTCACAAGTTTGCTGATCTAATGTGCATGACCGAAGACATCTTTTGTTGGAAACTGATGATGTCGCATGTCTATGTTTTTAGCCTCTGACGGAACTTGAAGAAAAAAAGTGCAAAAGATGTGGGATATATGAGAAAGACTCATTTATAAAGCCTGATGATGTATTTGATGAGTGGGAGTTCTGTGCCTCTGATTTTACTAGACCTGATGGGAAGTATATTCATTTCAAGGAGAAAGAGTTCAATGCCACATTCTTGTGTCCAGACTGTGTCCCTCTTGAAGGTGGTGAGTATTCTTGCTTTTGCTGCCTCTTCTTCTCCTTGGTTAATGCGGTGTATTCTGTGTAACAACAATGAATTTGAGGCTATTTTACATTTTACTGCAGATGAACTCATAAATGCTCTAAGAAAAGAACACCTCATAAATGCTGTAACATATAGTTCCAATCTCAAGTACTTGAGGAAATTCATTTATGTTGTCTAAGGACACTGATCAACATAAGCATCTAACTAAATATATCACCAATTTCTGCCCCGGGGATTTGATTTAATGGTTAGGCTATAACACAAAATGTGTGAAAGACGTCTCTAGTTCAAACCCTGTCACTGATAAGAGGGCTCATATTCAAGCAAGAGCAGGACATCCCCCTGTTCCCTCTGAGTTTTCAAATATGTGGGTCAGTTGGAGTTGCCATAAGAGGGGATACTCAATTATCAAAAAAGTATGCCAATCTTTTGGAAGATATGTAGTGCTTCTTGGAGGGAAAGCAAAAATAGTTGCTTCTCATCCTTCTTTTTCTAGAAAAGAATTGATGAAAAGAAAGAGGCTTTGGTGCGTAAATCTTTGAGTTTCAGTTTGATCTAGGAGTTGGGCTCCTGTAATTGGCTCTGCAATCAAAAGGCAATGGTATCACCCTACCTTCACTTTAGGGGTGTCAACACAGGCGTAAATAAGAATATTTTGCCTGGTTCTATAATTGAAGTTTTTAATATGGCTGCTTCTCAAAAGAAACTGAATAAAAGGAAGATAGCACTTCCCTTGCAAGTGATGATGACAATTTGTATTTATAGCCATCTTTGTTCTAGATGTTATTTCATTATGCCCCCCTCTGACATCCTTTTGTGGCACTTAGGGACTTCTGTGCTCACAGAATCCATGATGGTTTGAGTTTGTTTAAAACTAGGAACAATTCTACCGAATCCTTGGTTAATCTTTAAAATTAAGCTTGTTATGCGGGATATTTTGACATTTAGATAATCCAATTCAATGGTTCATAAATTCACAAATTATTTAAACATTAACTCATCTGCGCTACAAAATTCTTGTATCTATAGCATCTAGACTTATTTTCATGTACTATTGCTTATCCCTGAGTTCAGTTTTTGTAATTTTTTCTATATTCCGTAACTTATTGTCTGTGTTATTGCATGCATGGTTTCTTTAGCTTCAAATCACACTGATGTCCCACGGAATAAGGGAAAGGGAATGCACTGGGCTCTAGTACTGCTCATCTGTGTATTAGTGACGACTTTTGTAGTTCTTGGAGCAGTGACTGCCTACAAATATTGGCAAAAGAGAAAGAAGCAACAAGAACAAGCTCGATTCCTGAAGCTGTTCGAAGAGAGTGATGACATAGAAGACGAATTGGGCATTGGACCTCTTAGTCATGTCATATAGGTAGAAATGAAAAAACATCCCCTTCTCATGGTATACACTAAAACACTTGTACATGCTTTTTGATTTCAATGTTTTTCTTGATGTCTTGTTTGGTTGCCAAGTTTGGGATAACTTATTCACCATTTATACCATAATGATGGGATAAGTTATTCCATATGCATGGGGGGATGGCTTATCCCAGGATAACTAATCGTGGGATAGGTTGTTCCCAACCAAACGACCCCTTACTATTTAGACAGTTGTATAGTGTAAACTTAACAGAGTGAAAATTTGTATAAATTCATTGCTCTACAATAGAAAAGATATTTTGCTTCAAGTAGTTGAAGGACAGGTAAAAAAACAAAAAGTGAATCTACCTATGCTCTTTGGCTTGGTCTTGATTGACAGGTAAGTGTTTTCTTAACCCTATTTTCTGGCGTTTGGTAAGTAAGTAGAAAGTATCGTGACAAAAATATTGTATTGAAGGGTGGGGAGGAGACAATCAGTGCAGATAAAGTATATACGTTTACTAAATATACATATCTATACACTTCGATCATCGATAAGCTAGCTGATCGAACTTTATATAACTCTATTTTCTATATTCTTTGACTAAAGAATTGTAGGAATTCTTAGGTCCAAAGTAGATGAACATCCACGCCTAAAGTAAACGAAATCCAAATTAATAAGAAAGGGATTTAGGTATAGATTAAAAAATTTAAAAAATAAATAAATTATTGTAACAAAACTTTGCTATTAAGTGAAAATAATAATAATAGCAATTAAAGAAACGAAGGCGTGTGCAAGAGAGAGTAGGAATATATTGGTCACCACATTTATTAGATGTGACAAATAATTCAATTAAAAAATTAGATAAATTATAGTAAATATTTATAACTATATGAATATAACACGTAACAAGAAGTTAGAAAAATGATTTTATATTGTTTCTTTACTTTGTACAAATAGTCAAGTAATGCATTACTTATCCAAACTTTATATAGTTCGATATCTGGTATTTGAAATTCACTGATTCAAATAATCAAAATTTCCATTGAGGTAATTTGTTAAGGAGGTAAAATTCTTCTTATCGATATATTGATTTATTTTTATAGCTTGAATCTGATAACTGATTAAGAGAGGATGAGTTCTGATAATCTTACCATATCATCGTTGAGAGATGATTAAGGGATTGGGTGAGTCTCAATCATCTCATCACGCCATCTGATAATTCAGAATTAATTTTTGCCACAAATTTTTATGAAAGGGAGTAAAATACTATCTATCAAAATATTATTTATTTTTAAAGCTTAAGCTCGAAATAAATTTTTTATTGTTGTAAATTACTTCTCAACTAACCAATTGATTAAGTTCCAAAGAGTTATGATTTACTCAAAAACACTTAGAAAGGAATTTATTAGGTTAGAAGAATAAGTGGTTGATATTTTCTTCTAAAAAACACACAAGAAATGTCTCCCCATTAAATATGGTTAGTTACAACTATGGCTTTTTATAATTTCTTTTTTCTTTATTATTTTTTAAAGAAAATTGACAAATAATCATTTTTCAGCCTCTTATAATTTAAAAAAAAATAGTGACTAATATAAACTTTATACGAGTGATATGAATTTCACCTGTGAAATTTGAAAGACTGTGATTATATATAGAGCTGAAAAAGGGCTAATAAATATTTATATGTTGTTTATATCCTTCAAAATACTTGCCCCACCAAACATGATTTGTGTGTTTTGATTATATCTATGGCTAGGGGTGAAGTCACAGCGGCGATAACAGATTCTTGATGAATTCAATAATTTTGGCTCAAATTTTATATTAATATTTTAAAAACTTAATATGTAAAAAATAATAAACTATTTTGAATCTATAAATTTAAAATCTTGACTTCGCCTATGAAAAAGTGTACATTGATATGTTTTTGGTTTGGTTAGGATTTTATGTTATATATAATGTTAGGAACACTTTGCTATTATGTGAGATAACTTATGAAGAAAAATATATTATATATAAATAGTAACACTTTATTATTATATGAGATAACTTATGAAAATAAAAATCAAACAATATAGGAACACTTTGCTATTATTAGAGATAAATTTGACCAAATATTAGGATTTAGTAACAACACTTTGCTATTATATGAAATAACTTATGAACAAAATATTACAAAAAAAATAAAAAAGTATTTATACTTACTTTGATTTAACAACTTCATTAATCATAAAAAATATACGTCATAAATATACATTTATTGGTCGTATCTTAACTCGTATCCGTATCCTCGAATCTAAATTTAAGCAATGACGAATCAGACTTCTAGATCTGTACTCGTATCAGATGTACACCCCCATATAGACCTAGTATCTTGGTTGATGATGTAACAACTTCATTAATCATAAAAAATATACGTCGTAAATATACATTTATTGGTCGTATACCTATACTCATATCAGTATCCTCGAATCTAAATTTAAGCAATGATGAATCATACTTCTAGATCTGTACTCGTATCAGCTGTACACCCCATATAGACCTAGTGTGTTAAGTTGATGATGTATATTACGTATACACTTGTATACTTATTCAATGGAAGGTTTCCAACTTGCCACCAACTGAACTTACTTTAGTATAATTTTCAAACCTCTACATTACAAGAAAACCTTATATTCTTGTACAAAGGCATCAACCAATATATTTACTTAGCCAAAATAGATAAAGAAAGTGACTCAACATGAAGAAAAGATTGTTGAAGAAACTTTCATAACACTTGTTTTTCTATTTAGTGTGTGTATATACATCCATAAACACCAAACACCCCTTCACTACAAAAACGAAAAACACGATTTTGTTGTTTAGCTACAGAATTTGTTTGTCGTTAAGTCTTGTTTTTGTAGTAGTGTTTTTGATCAAACATGTCTAGTCTTGGCGGAGGCGATGACATGTCTTCAGCTAGTGAAGTTCCATTTTTAGGCACAAGAAACAACATGGAACTTCAAGAATTCAGCAGAAAACCAAGGCATAATGTCTCTATAACACTAGGTGAGTTAATGAAACGCGTTGGCGATTCTGCTGAGGGAAAAAACCAAGTTCTTGAACTTGGGAATCACACAAATTTTGCTTATAGTCCTTCATCATATCCCTTTGTTCTTTCCTTCCATAATCTAACATATAGTGTTAAAGTCAAGAACAAGATGGCACTTCCTAGGTGGTTGAGGAGGGGTAATAAGGACGACGAGTTGTCATCAGATGGTAACATGAAGGTCTTGTTGAATGACATATCAGGAGAAGCCAGAGAAGGTGAAATCATGGCTGTTCTTGGAGCTAGTGGCTCGGGGAAATCAACGTTGATCGATGCCCTTGCTGATCGAATATCAAGGGAAAGTCTTAAAGGGAAGGTTACATTGAATGGTGAAGTTCTTGAATCAAAGCTTCTCAAGGTTATCTCAGCATATGTTATGCAAGATGATCTTTTGTTCCCAATGTTAACAGTTGAAGAAACACTCATGTTCTCAGCCGAGTTTCGTCTTCCAAGGACTTTATCTAAGTCCAAGAAGAAAGCTAGAGTTCAAGCGTTGATCGATCAATTAGGCCTCAGAAATGCTGCCAAGACAGTGATTGGTGATGAAGGCCATAGAGGAGTTTCTGGTGGCGAAAGAAGGCGTGTTTCTATTGGTATCGACATAATTCATGACCCTATTGTCCTGTTTCTTGACGAGCCAACTTCAGGACTTGATTCTACTAGTGCATATATGGTGGTAAAAGTCTTGCAAAGAATAGCACAAAGTGGTAGTATTGTGATCTTGTCAATTCATCAGCCAAGTTACAGAATTTTGAGTCTGTTGGATCATTTGATCATCCTTTCGCGTGGACACACGGTCCTTACTAGCCCTCCTTCAAGTCTACAACATTTTTTTGCTGAATTTGGGAATCCAATTCCTGAAAATGAAAACAGGATAGAGTTTGCTTTGGATTTCATCAGAGAACTCGAAGGGACTCAAAACGGAACCAAGACTTTGATGGAATTCAATAAAAGATGGCAACGGGTAAACAACTCAACTACTAGCAGCAGCAGCAGCAGCAGCTTTTACAACGGACCAAAACCATCACTCAAAGATGCAATAAGTGCAAGTGTTTCAAGAGGAAAATTAGTCTCAGGAGCAACGAATATCGACCCAAATCTTTCATCTTCAAACGTCCCTAAATTTGCTAATCCGTTTTGGGTAGATATGGTTGTGATAGCCAAAAGATCAATGCTGAATTCCATGAGAATGCCTGAGCTATTTGGTATGCGTTTTGGCGCTGTCTTTGTCACTGGGATCATCCTAGCCACAATCTTTTGGAAATTAGACAATTCTCCAAAAGGGGTTCAAGAAAGGCTAGGCTTTTTTGCCTTTGCAATGTCCACAACATTTTACACTTGTGCTGAAGCCATTCCTGTTTTCCTTCAAGAAAGGTACATTTTCATGAGAGAGACTGCTTATAACGCTTATCGTCGTTCCTCTTATGTTGTTTCACATGCCCTTATCTCACTTCCTTCCATATTAGTCCTGTCAATTGCCTTTGCTGTCACAACATATTGGTCAGTTGGCCTAGCTGGTGGCCTTTCAGGTTTCCTTTACTTCCTGCTCTTCTTATTTGCCGCATTTTGGGCTGGTAGTTCATTTGTCACATTCCTCTCTGGTGTCATCTACAACATCATGATGGCCTACACAGTCGTGGTCGCGATCTTAGCTTACTTCTTTCTATTCAGTGGCTTCTTCATTAGTCGCGATCGCATCCCTCCTTACTGGCTATGGTTTCACTATATGTCCTTAGTGAAATACCCTTACCAAGGGGTGTTACAAAATGAATTTTCTGATCCTAACAAGTGTTTTGTAAAGGGTGTCCAAATTTTCGACGCCTCGCCATTGAGGATTGTCCCTGAGCCATTAAAGATCAAGTTGTTGCAAAACATGAGCAAGACATTGGGAATGAACATAACAAGCACAACATGTTTGACAACAGGATCAGACATATTGGAGCAAAGTGGTGTGAATGACTTGAACAAATGGACTTGTTTTTGGATCACTATTGGTTTGGGATTTTTCTTTAGGATTCTCTTCTATTTTGCTTTGTTGATTGGAAGCAAAAATAAAAGGAGGTGAAAACATAATTAGAAAAAGAAAAAAAAAATCTTAATATAAGTTTACTAGTTCTTTTTTTGTATTAATTTTAATTAAGTAGGCATTATTGTTGTTTATGCATATTTCCAAATGTTCATCAAGTTGTATTCATATTGTTAGCTTTTGATATTGTTAGTTTTACTATTTTATGAAGAATATAATTTGCATGTATCCTTCTAGCCATTTTGGTCTAATATGTTTTATAGTCATTTTTGATATGATATACTCCCTCCGTTCACTTTTACTTGTTAATATTTCACTTATCATCTGGTTGGGTCTTGCCGGTATCAACAATGAGGAAGAAACAACCAAAAACAACAACTAACTATGGCTCTTGGGCCAAACAATGTCCTAGGCGTAAGGAAAATCGGAGCAACAGGGAACGACTAGATGTTCTGAAGGCTTAGCGAGTTTTTTTTTTTTTTTTTGAAAAGGCGACCCTTTTCTTTCCTCAGACTGATGACTCGCTTGTTCAGTACTGCTAACTATTATAGGAGGATGCTTCCCCCTCGGTACTATCAATAGCTTTGGTTGTTGAATCTCGTGCAAGTAACCATAGAATACGACCCTAATCGTATGTGAACTTTGACCAAAAATTTTAAGATGTATTTGTTCATCTTATAACATTTTTCGTATAGTTTTCAAGCATCTAAATTTTAGATTTTAAATATTAAATTTAGCTACTTTAGTTTAGCTTTGAAATTTAGTCAAGTTGACCTCGAAAAGCGAAATTGTGATAAGTAAAAGTGAACAAAGAGAGTACTACATGTTTCAGTTTGTTTGTCTGATTTTGACTTGACGTAGAATTTAATAAAGTGAATAAGGCTTTTGAATCTTGTGATCTAAAACATGTCAGGTGAAAAATTAGAATTAAAAAATTGTCAAAAACGGAAAGAAATATTCTTTTTAAGGAGATTAAACGGAAAAATAAGATCAACAAATTGAAATAGATGGAGCATTTACTTGAAATTGAAACTCAAGTTAGTGAGATAATTATCTTTTCAATATAATTATATTTCTTTTCGAAAGACATTTCAAAAGTCTTTCTTTTTTATAATCCACCTCACATTAAAAGTGTGAACCAACAATATATAAGTAGTTTTAGACAAGTTATTTAATTTCGTAGAGAAGTTCAATTTCGTAACCCAATTCTAATATTATCGTTGTTGTGCATTAATAGTTGTTAAATCAAGAATTTCATAAAGTTATAAGATTTTGAAATATATTTTTTTTCGATCATAGTTTTTAAGAACTTAACTTGGTGTATTGAAAATAATAACTATATATCGATAATGTGCTTATACAGGATATCATAATCTCTAATATTTATCTAAGAAGAGCTCAACGGCTCGAATTCAGAGAAATAATTAAATCTAATGGTGTTTCAAACCAGAATAAAAAGAGCAAAAGAATATAATTATTTAATACATTTTCCTTTTTTATCTAAGCCAATCGATTGCGTTTCTCCTTAATTTGAATGGTTGTTACCAATTGTATTGTATTACTGATTTAAATTAATATTTATTTTGATTGTTACTTAAATTTTATTTTATCGTATTCTTAAATCTATCATTACATAATCACAAAAAAATTCAATTTATATTTATAATCAAATATTATATTTTTCAAGACGATTACGATACGATACAATATGATACTATGTAACAACCATCCAAATAAATTTTCACTTTGGGCTCAACAAAATGGGCCTGCAAAAACCATAAGCTAGTTTTGGGCCGCAATCAATTTTGACCGTCTGATATAAACATAGTGAAATCTGAGCCGTTCATTTCCTGTTGGTCGGTTCAAGAAATAGATAACGCTTCGATAATAAGGGAGTTTCTTCGTTTACAGGGATTCGATAAGCAGCCAAGAAGAGTTACAAAGTAATTTTCGTCCATTTAGGTAATCTGTTTAGCCTTAGTTTGTTAATTTTATTCATTAATTTGCTAAAAATGATTGATTTTTAGGGATTTTTGATTTATTTTAGTGAGAATTTGTGTTGGTTGTTGTTGATATGCTGTGGGGTTTCCTTTTTTTTGTAGGTTTAATTCCTTTTTTTAATGGGTTTGTGAGTATTTGTTGAATTTTGGTTAAAGCTGAGGTTTTTATCGCGTTTTGTCCAATATTTTAAAAAAAATTTGTTGTGGGGTTGGATTGGGTGAAAAGGGTTTCATGTTTCTAGCAGTGAGAATTTCTGTAGGGTTTTTTCTTGTTAACAATTGAGGAAAAAAACTGAAGCTGTTGGCCTTATGCTGTTGAATTTGTTTGATTGGGTGTGGATTGAGTAGGAGTTGTGCTTTCTAGAAATGTTAATTTGTGGTGGTTGTTCTGTCTGCCTTGTGTGTGTTTGTTTGGGTGAAAAATTTGATTGTGAAGTCTCATGATATTTAGAAATGTGAATTTGTGGTGGTTGTTATGTCTGCTTTTTTTGTGTTTTCTAGGTTTAGTTGGTATAAAATTTGATTGTTTAGTATCATGATTTCTAGAAATGTGAATTTGTGGTGGTTGGTTCATATTGTGTTGTCTGTTTTGTTGGTTGTTTTAGTTTTGATTGGGAATTTGCTGAAGTTTTTGTTGACCTGAGGTAATGCTTTTGTTCATTCGTTGTGACACACCAGTAGCAGTTTGATGCTGTAGTACCTTTTGAAAGTTCAAGCTTTCTTAAATCCGAAAGGAATGTTAGGGTTTAGTGTTTCTGTATACATATTATATAAGCTTAGATTCTTATTATATGGAATGGTTATGGTTGTTTTACACGCTGAGAGCTGATGTAAAATTGGCTGTAAGAAGCATACTGTGACTTAACTTTTTGAGGTAGGAGGTGTCACGTGGGCTCATAATTGGTTGAGATAATTCAATACTGTAGCTAAAATCAAACTATGGTAAGCTCCTGCTTGAGTTTATGGGAAGTTATCTGAGTTGAATTATGCAAATTGAATATGTCAGATTGAACAGCCTTGATTTTTTTTCTCTTTTGAAAGTTTTTTCTTGTTCATGAGTGGTAACTCTTATTGGTCTATGTTGGATGGGTTCTTTACTCTTCCAAAAGCTTGTCAGTCATTTCAAGTCCTTTAACTTGCTCAAAATAAGTTTGCATTTTGGCTTTTATTAATTTTGTGCTTAGATTAGCTTTTTAACATGTAATTTTGTTAAAGAATAGCTCGATGTGCTAGTTTTCGTTTCTTATTTGTTGTGTCACCACAAGCTTAGTTCTGCTCTAAAATACTTTTTGGCATGTCTGACTTAGTCAGACACATTACTCTTGTGCTGGGTGATTTAAAATGTTTGTGAATGGATGAGTTATAATGTTATATCATCATCGTTGTGTGCATGTTTTCAGTTTGAGAATTGTGCTGTAAAGATGCCTCGTTATGATGATCGGATGGGAAATAGCACCCGTCTCTATGTGGGCCACTTGTCTTCACGAACCCGTTCACGTGATCTGGAGCGTGTATTTAGTAAATATGGGAGGTATATTTTTTTCTCAGATTCTTGGCGCATCATTCATTTCTTCGTATAGACCATCACACCGTCATTTGCTTTCTTACTTCTTTTGATGTTAGGCAGTTGCTATTGAGCAACTGAAATTGCAGATATGCTGCGGAAAATTATTTTTACAACCATGTAATGTTGTTTGTTGATGTCCTAGAGAACCTTGGGTGATCTTTTCCTTTTTATGTTGTTGTCTTCTGGGGACTTTGTTATGTCTACCTTAAGTTCAACACAATCCTACCCAAGTTGCTTCTTCTGTGAAGGTGCTTCATGTAACTATAATGGAACAATATTTCTATCTGTTGGCTGTTGGGACTTGGGAGATTCTCGGTTCATTAGGGTTTTAGCTTTTGATCTCAAATTGATGGATCACCCTATGCATGTAGAATTACAAGAGGGTACTGGCTGAATTATTTCAGCGCTACAATATTTCTTCTTTTCCTCATATTTCTTTTCCCTCAGCTGGAAGGGAGATTTATTCTCCCTTTTTGTTCTCTCAATCAATTTATATGAATATACTAGATCGCAGTTGCCTGCTCTGTGTTCCCTTGTAATTGTTTGTCATAAAGCTCAAGTTCTTATTTCTGTTCTGATCTTGCACTATAACTCATGGTCTTCTGTGGGAAATTCCTTAGAAATGCACCTTTGGTTTAGCACACCAGCAGAAAGTCAGTGGAGGTTTACATTTTTAAGTCTCCCATCTCTGTGTTGGAATTTCCTTCCAAGCATATGTATTGCTCGGGTATCTTATCAATTATTATATATAAAGGAAAATGTGTTCCAGATGCTTGTAGTTTAACTTGAATGATCTTGTTGACGGTTTATAGGCATTTGCCTGGCCTGAAGGTCAATCTTGAGAGGGTGGCCTTGGTGGAATTGATGGAAAGTCTTGCCGGGTTTTAGGAGACTTCGGTGATTCTTTCTATAATGGCCTTGGTGGAGTCTTGCCCGGTTTTAGGAGACTTTGGTGGTCCTTTCTGTAATGTCTTTGCGTGTTTTTATGGAATTCCCAACAATCTCAAACTGGTGTATAGTTCGTCTTGAGGGGCAAGTGTTCATGAACTTCCTGTGCTTAAGTAAAGTAATGATGGCCTTACTGTTTCTGGCAACCATTTCCGCAGAGTACGGGATGTGGACATGAAGCACGACTATGCCTTCGTAGTATGTATCATCTCTCTGTTTTCCTTTTGTAATGGTGTTAATATTTTCATTAGTTCCCAATTTGATCCCCAGCCATCCCCGCCAAAAAAATCTTTTTTTTTTCTACACAATGTGTTTCAACAGGAATTTAGTGATCCTCGAGATGCTGATGATGCAAGATACTATTTAGATGGCCGTGACGTTGATGGACGCCGCATAATTGTGGAATTTGCCAAGGGTGTAAGTATTCTATACATGTATTTCCTGGAATTTCCCTCGGTCAATTTGCCATCCCTGACTAAGTGACTGGGGCTGCAGTAAAGCTGCTAGAAAACCCCGATTCCTCCTCAACTGTACTTTATTTTCTCCACCTTATAAGTTGAATTATATGTAGATGCTGAACATTATTGCTCTCCCTCCCCCCAAGATCCCAAAAGTAGAATTAAAAATTTAAAAAGGAGGAAGGCAATTCTTGTTTCAACGCACCATCAAATTGCACCATCCTGGTTCAACAAAAGGGGGTTAATTATAGTAGTAACTGCTGATCATCGTCTGACCCTATTCACAAGATAATTGAGTAAATGAATAAACTGTGAACTTGGTTTTCTATGATACATCAATCATTATTCAGATTTCAGATAATGGTTGTTTCTCTAGGTGCCACGTGGACCAGGCGGTTCGCGTGAGTATCTTGGCAAAGGACCCGCGCCTGGGTCAGGCCGCTGCTTCAACTGTGGCCTTGAAGGTCACTGGGCTCGAGACTGCAAAGCTGGGGATTGGAAGAATAAGTGTTATCGATGTGGAGAAAGAGGTCATATAGAAAGGAAATGCCCAAATAGTCCTAAAAAAATCAGGTACTTAAACCTCTGTGAAGCAACTGCCTTTACTTTCTGTCCCTAATCTTTTTCCATTTGAGTTTGTTGACTTTGTGTTGTTCATTGCTGTAGACGTGATCGCAGCTACTCACGGTCACCTGTTAGGTCACGCTCACGTTCTCCTCGTCGAAGTTATAGCAGAAGTCGAAGCTATAGGTGAGTTGACACATGCAGATGGCATTAATTTTGATCTGGAATTTGCTATTTGCTCGGGTTGTGCCCATGAATTCACTTTCAGATACTTAAAAGTCATTATTTGGTAGTTGAAATTTGGCCATCAGCATTTGCAATTACTGAATCATCACTAGATGAAATGTTGAAAAAATAGGAAGTCTGTTTCAACTTCAACTGAATATGGTGTTCAAATGTTCTTTCCTTTGTTCTTTCAGTCAATCAAGATCCCCCTCACCAAAGAGAGACCGAGTTGACCATGTGAAGCGATCAAGAAGCTACAGTAGGAGCCCAGATCCAAGGAACGCTAGTCCAAGTCCTCCACCCAAGACTAGGAAGCGCAGCCCAACACCCGAGGAGGGAAGCCCAATGGAAGCAAAGAGCCCTCCTTCACCAACGAGAGAAGAAGGTGCCTATAGCCAAAGCCCCAGAGAGAGAAGTAGAAGTCCTTCAAGTCCTAGAAGGGACAGCTCAGCTCCTCGGAAGTATGACGATGACAGCCCTGTTGAAGCTAATGGTGGAAGTCGAAGCCCAAGTCCCAAGTACCGGAAGAACCATGTGGATGATGAAGAGGAGGATGAAGGTGAGTTTCGTAATCAACGCTCCGGCAGAGAGAGTGAATCACCTTGAAGCTTAGTGGGATCTTTCTGAATGCATTTTGTCAAGACTTGGATCTTGTTGAGGCCTGAAGAGATTTACTTTTGCATCTATATTTGGGATTATATGTTAGTACAATGCTTGGTATTTGATGAAATACTAGACTAGCCATTAACTTTATGAATCAAAGTGAGAATACATATTACTTAACCATGATTTTGTGTTAAAAAGTGTGTATGCAAAGAATGGATGAGAATAAACCAAAGTACATTACCATAATTTTAGTTATCTCAACAACATCCAATGTTATATTTGCCAAGAGGGTGGTACAAGAAGAGGCTTAAGTGGCTAAATTTGAAATACCTTAGACACTGATTATGTTTTAAATTATCATCATTAAAAGTGGTTACCTAGTGTCATTTCTCCATCTTGCATATCCAAGTACATCACAAAAAAAATGTGGCAATATATTTTCACAAAAATACACTAATATTCCTGTTTTACCAAATAATTGAGAATTATGATGAGATTGTTTTCCTTAATATTCACCACAGTAATAGGGCAAATTATATCAAGAGACACTAAATTTAAAAAATTATAAAATAAAAAAAAATCTCGTTGTATAGGTATGTATAGTTAGTGTATCATAATGTATATGTAGTGTATAGCTTATGTATAAGTAATATACATTGTATAGTTGTGTATACTTTCTATAACTTTTGACAAACTATATTGTATAGTCATGTATAGTTTCGCTGATTTTGAGCTATTTTTTATGTAAATAAAATATGAATTACTTTTTTATGTAAACCTTTTACTTTTTTTTATATATATGTAATTTTCCCACAGAAATATAGTCGGCATGATAAGAAACAGCTAAAAGTACTCACTTCATTCTCTTAAATTATTAATAAAAAATGAAGTGAGATTGCGACTCATATATTGATGAATATTTTTTTTTATTAATAGAAGATTATGTAAATATTTATTCGAAATCTCGCTTTTTAAATTTTACTGTGAAAGACATATTTTTGTGTCGAAGAATTAGTCACAATATATTTGATCTATGCATATTGACAATAGGACTTAAAAATTAATTTTAAAGATATACTATCAAATTTTCACAAAATACATATTCCCTTTGTCTATATTTGCAAAAAAAGGACAAAATATAAACTTCTCAAAAGTGGTTATTTCTGCACTTCCACCTAAAAATTTATCAATCCATAAGAAATCCAAATGTCTCATTCGCTGGCTACGGTGGTTCTGCCGCGTTCCGCCGCCGTCCTCACGGCGGCGATGGAGGCGGCAGGGAAGCAGTCACGTCAGAGACCAAATCTTAAAACCCAAAATGGTAAGCGAACGATAACCACCACCAAACCTGGTGTACCACCGGCAGCCAACGTCAAGAAAACAGCGTCTGGATTTAACAGCAGAAACAAAGAACCTACTTGGCAGTGCGTCCAGAACTGTGGTGCGTGCTGCAAACTTGAAAAAGGACCAAATTTTCCTACCCCTGAAGAAATTTTCGATGACCCTTCTGATATTGAGGTTTTTTTCCCATTATTTTGAGTTTAATTTATGTTTGTGCCTGAAATATGATGATTTATGCATATTTATCATATTTTATAAGCTATTTGAATGGACTTGGATCGTATTTATGGCAATTCGATTTATGTCTCCGCATGTGTGAGCTTGTTCATATTGATAGGGCTGAGCTAGGATAAAGGAGGAAGCAGTGGCGGAGCCAAGATTTTGGTTAAAGGGGTTATAAAAGGTTATTTTTACCATATGTAAATAGTATAATTTTTCGCCGAAACCCCTCATCCCTATGTGGCTGTAGCTGGTAGCCAACTTAAAACTTGTCAATTTATTCTGAATCATCATAAATATGATAGGAGCTTAAATAAAGAAGTGGAGATTCATGTAGGCGACCCCAACTTGTTTGGGACAGAGACCTAGTTGTTTTCCACTCTTTCGCTCTGTTGGATGTGTCGGATCCCATATAACAAGTGGGCTCTTTATCCTCAAATTCAAACACGTGGCTGTGAAATGCTATCCTGCTTTATTGTTACGTAGCATTAGAAGCTTGCTTATGCTGCTTCAGTTGTGCTTTTTCGCCCTCTCTCTGCTAGTGGACACGAGGAGGGAGCAGGCAAAAAAAGTGTCGTTCGTATGGAAAGAAAGATACCACTGCTTCTCCTTTTTGTTGGACTGCCAGAGCGAACACAGTGGTCTTTGACCAGTACCAAGAACCTATTCGAATTTGGTTCTTGACATGTCTGTGGTTTTTAACCGTAGGCATTTTGCTAGGAAGTTGGTGGGCATATCATGTTTTAGGTCGGGTGGCTGGTGGTTTCGGAATCCTGTAGAAAATGCTTGTTTTATGTTGTTCTTGTAAAATGTCAAGATATGGTTGAATGTAGTATAATAGATAAGTTATAATATTTGATTTTTAAGAGTTAAGTGGTTAACTGAATTTGAGTTCTTAAAAGTTATCATATAAGTAATAGATTTTGTGTAACATATTTTCGGACTCCAAAATGAAGAGACAATTATATGAAGTCTTTAGCTTTTGTATGTGGATTTTTCTTCTCAGTTATTCAACAGCTTGGTAGGTTCTGATGGATGGTGCATACATTTCGAGAAGAGCACAAGAAAATGCTCCATTTATGCAGGTGAATCTTGCTTTCTTTCCTATTGGGGTTTGGAGATATCATTATTTGTCTTCTGATGATTTTTGTTTTTTGCTTTTGTTATATCGGTGAATTTCCGGAACTGTTGTTCTGTTCTTCTCTTTGCTTTAGATCGTCCCTACTTTTGTCGGGTGGAACCCGCCATCTTTGAGACACTGTATGGAATTGAAAAGAAAAAGTTCAACAAGGAAGCTTGCAGGTAATTGGTTGATGTTTTGCTCATGTACTTCTGTCCTGCCTTCTGACTTTGTGAGAGTCCGAAGTCTTCACCTGTGCAATTATATCCGATACTGATATTTTGATTTAAAAAATGATTCGACTGTAGTTGTTGCATAGACACAATTAAAGCGGTATATGGATCGAGCTCAAAGGAGTTGGAGAATTTCAATGCTGCAATATGGAGTTCAACTTAGTTCTGCATTCCATTTCATGAGGTAGCTTCTCTTTTTCTTTGGTACATTAGATTTTAGTTCAAGGTGTGCAAGTCAGCAGGATGTTTTTATTGTCTTGACAGATTCCAAATTTGGGGTATAATTCTTTTTCCTCTTGTTGGATGTGATTGCCAAAGGTATCTCATCAGGTTAAACATAGCATCCAGTTCATTTTGCTCTTTAGTTTGTCCAGAATAGATTCTCTCTTCTTTTTTACCGGTTTATAAATGGTACTATTTGCAACTATTTGTGTGTTCATTAACACGTTCTTGGAGAATCTAACATGGGTGCAATAATATTTTTGGAGGGTCCGAGCAACATAGTGCGAAAGCATAAGCACTACAGTTTGAATTTCTTAGTGTGTAAACCAAACAATTTACTATGGAGCATCTTTCTTGAATGTTAGATTTGATATGTGTGTTGATCTGATTCTGTTTTGCTGTTGACTAGGTCCTTATATTTCCATTAGCTTATTGATATACTCAATGTGGAAATGTTCTCGATATTTACTATAATATCGTCTGGAAAATCTGTATTGTCTGATGTTTTGACCATATGATTCATAGTTGTAGGACATTTTAGGACTTAATAGACAGGCGGATCTTAGATTTGAAATTATGGGCTATCAAGTTAATATATATTAATAACTTGGTTTACAATCAAATTTTTGTAGATATTTAGTGAATTTCTTAATATATGTATACAGGGTATACACAAAAGCTATTGAGTTCCTGTGAACCCGTATATTGTACACTGGCTCCGCCTCTGATAACAGATGCTTCACATTCCCACCCAAACTGATAAAATGCTAGTTTCTCAAGCTGTTGGAGTTTGCATCAGATCTTATAGGCTTTTAATCAGCTTCATATTATGAGTTTCAGGTGAATCATTTAGGTGGTTTTCCCCGTCAATCAGTGTTTGCAGCTTGTTGCAGTAAGCTAGGCAGATCGATGAATCATCATATTTGTCGTTTTATATAATGTTCTATCAATCAGTTCTACGCATGCAGAATGAACTGGTGTGCTGCAATTGTATCTGAAATACTCAAAATCTGATGGAAAGTTGCAAATTAAGGACTTGGAGATCTTTTGGCTAGGCTGATCGATGAATCATATAGTCGACAGAAGATGTTGGTGATTTAGCACGGATCTTTTGTGAGACAATAGCTTCTATGAGTAGACACCTATGTTTTTTCTAATGTCAGATTTCATTTTATGGCCATTCTTCACCAGAATTTGTGGGAGGAGACAAGGTCATGTTTGCTTTGTATCATATTTGTATCCATTATACAACTATGGTCTATACAGTGCTTCTTTCTTAAGTTCCTTTGATGTAAAAATCACTACTTCAGGTCTTTGAGGAAAAGAGTTTAGCTTGTTTATTTTGGTACATATAGGAATTTATGTATTAAAGAGAATCTCAAACTTGGATTCAGCTGACAAGTAAGTACTTGAACTTTGAGAATGCATATCTAGATATCGCAACTCGTCTTTATTGTATCAGTTGAACACTCAAACTTACAAATTGATCATTTAGGCACCTTCAAATGTATGTATTATATCAGTATGGGCGTTCATGAGACACAATGGAGACGAGTTGGAGTGTCTTATTGTCAGGTAGTGTCTAGATGTGCACTCCCGAAGTTAAAAGCGCTTACTTGTCAAATAGTAAAGTTTGAGTTTCATGTATGTATTATGCCACTATTAAATCATGCATAAATAATACTACCATGTTTGATGTCATTCTTTTTCTGTGTATAAAATTCAACACATTAAAATTTTGGATATTGATCAAGTCTTGATGACTGTTTTGGTTCTGGTTTTCTTATCTTCTTTCTGGTGCAAAAGGGGCCAATTTCCATGCATTCTACCTGCAAAGGATTCCTTTTTGATAAACTAAAATGCTTTTCCACAACTTTTTTTGCCTTTTCTTTTGTCATGGCAGTCTGCCTCTTTTTCCTCAAAACAGATTCCAACCAAAAAGTAAAATTAAGCAAGCCAATACTATGGCAAAAGACAGCCTGAGAGGTAACAAACACATCAAAAGTATCCTGCTTTTTCGAGTTTCATAAGAGCTTCCTATTTGAACGATTACCAACTATTTATCAAAACATACTTCGACTATCAACTGTTCCCTTTTCCTACTTGAGTGATGGTGATATTTCGCGTAGGAAAAGGGAACAGCTGGTGGTTGAGGTGTGCTTTGATAAGTAGTTGATGATAGTTGAGGTAGAAAACTCAAAGATATTTAGGTGTATTTTTGATCATTTACTCTTAGATGGTTGATAGATGAGCATCAGAACCAAACACCATACACTGCACCAGCAGATTATCTTCCTTCTTTTTACTCCTTTTCAGGTTATTTATAGCAGCACTTCTTCGAGCGGAAGCACAAACAAATCACTCTGTGGCAGTGAGTCTTGACTTCTTGTGCTTTTTCCATGTGTGAT
>JBCEWC010002303.1:0-35270 GCA_038996855.1 Solanum aculeatissimum
AAGGGGTTAGTTTGGTACTATGATGGCTTGATCGAGAGCCCTTGGGTTCTCATTCGCCATGTCACACCTAGACCCCCTAACCGGGTCGTGACAAATGCGCAGAAAAGACTTCTTTAACTATACAAAAACAAAATTTATGGCATTTCCAACAAACAAAAAAGTAGCTAGAACTAGTAACCTAAACGTCTGAGTCACGCGAAACCAACAGTGTAACATTGAAAACATCACTCACTCTATGAATATTTTAACATCCATCAATAACACGAATTAAGCCACAATCCTCAACAGAAATATATCCAAACATGAAGAATATAAGGGACCAAGACATTACTTGGACACCAAAATTTAGACTTTAACGAGCTTGACGAAGCTTTCACCACTGACAGAAACTTATTTACGAACCTTCAACTTCGAAACCCAAAAGAAAGTTCACGATTTCAAAAAACAAAATTCAATAGACGAATAATGGAATCAAATTTTTTAGGGTTTTTAGAGTGAAGAGTGGCTGAAAAAATCTCCTCCAAACAGAGGAGAAAAGGTTGAATTTATAGGTGAAATTAAAGTTAGAAAAAGGGGGAAAACGCGGGGTGATTTTGAGATTTTTGGGGCTAAAGTTTTTGAAATTCGAATTCAAAACCCTTAAATGATAAGGAATCTTAAGCTCGAATTGCTGGAGAAATCTCAACGCATGGCTAAATCCAACCACTGATTTGAGGAAATGAGAACGGGGAGGTGAGGTGATTTCGACACGCAATCAATTTTTTCTCAACGAACTTGTACTGGGGACGGGAAAAGGAGCCACGTAGGGGAGAAATTGGTTAAGGGTTCTCGGGTGACTGGATTGGAATGTTGAGGTTGTTGGTTTTGCTTGTTGTTCATCGCTTCTTCGTTGAAGAAGACGAAAAGTGAAGGAAGAGTGAGGAGCGTGAAGGAGTGAGAGAAAAGGGAAAAGGGGAAAGGGTGAGGGCACGTGTGGTCGACATTAAAGGGGAATGTATGTTTTGTTGTATATGTTTGTATATAAGTTGTTGGCTGAAAAGGGGTCGGCTGAGTCAGGTTAACTTGGGTTGGGTTGAGGGAGTTAATGGGCTGGCGTGGGGAGTAATGTATGTATATGTTTTGTAAGCTTAGATGAAGAGTGTGTTGAAATGGAAAGGTGGGCTGGGTCTGATGGATTTGGGCTATTTTGATGATCCACAAATTGAATTAGGTCTGAAAATGGGTTAGAAAGGGTAGGAAAATGGTCCATTTGGAATATAAAGGAGTCTGAAAATTAGGTATTAGAAAAGGGAGGGTTGGATTTAAAATTTGACCATTTAGAATTGCGAATATGGTCAACTTAAGAGTTTAAATTATAACCAAATTGAATTAAAACTGTGAATGTGACTAAAATACAAATAAGACGAATTTTATTGATTAATTAACAAGCTTCTTAATTTAACAAAAATAAAATAATTAACCAAATTGAAAATTGACTGATTTAAAATATGAACTAAAATTGAATTAGACTAATTAACGAAACTTTAAAATCAAAAGAAAGGCAAAATCTTTCAATCGTAAAAAGCGATAAACAAAATGACAAAATTGCTAGCAAAAATTACAAAATAAGAAAAAATATATAAAAATTACTTGAAAAATACTCTAGATTTTTTAAAAACTAATTGTTTAAAATTCTTTAAAAATTGAAGAAGCTCGAAAATTAATTCGTATTGCGGAGGATAAAAATTGGATGTCAACAAGTATGTTGAGATTGACCAAATATATAAAGAAAAAACTATATTGAAAGTTGTTATGGATCAATACGTAATTGCACAAAGATTTTAGTTTAGACTATGAGTTAAATTCAATCAAGAATATATAATACTGTTTCTGATTGCGTATATATGTATTTGTATCTCTATAGTATATATATATACACACAATTGTAGGGCCTAGATCCGATACGTCAAATGAGAAATTTGAAGGTACCCCGAATAAACCTCATAGCTTATGTAAGTACATCCTTGGTTGCGGAACATAAATCAAACATCAAACAATTCAAACTAAAGGGATTCAGGGCTTTGGACTCAAGCTATGAGGATAGAAAGGGAAAAGGAATTTCCATCATCCATTCACAACAAAGACTAAAGAGAGGGTTAATAGGATTCAAGCTACAGGGAAGTAGGGGCTTAGGAAGATCATCACTTGCCATCAATATTAACAACATCAAATAACATCATACAGTGGATAAGGACTAAAGGATAAGTATCCATAGAAGCTTAGGCATTATTTAGTGCGTACATAGCATAAGTATCCAACAACACCTCTAAACATGAGTAGGACGGAGCCCAAGACATGTCCCTGGTTCATCCTCAAAATAAGAAGTAAAGTAATAATATCTTAACATAACAAGCTTGATAGAAGGTGGGTATTGCCCTCGAACTAGAGGACTCGCCACAACAAAAATATCTTCAAGAACCGAACTAGCCACGAGGAGGTGGATGAGAAAGTGATATAGTCCCTACTTGAGTACTTTGAATGTACTAGTGTGTGGTATGCAATGCAACAATAGATCATAAGTCACATAGACAAGATGCATAATCATATACAATAAAAATAAGCTCAATATAACATGCATGAGTAATGCTTTGATTAAAACGTACATGGGGAGGTAGAAACATAAGTTCATAATATTATACATATATGGGAGGAGACCGTAATCGACTTATAAGCCCATGCGAGTTACTACATGGAATCTAACATATCTCCCTATGTTGGCCCGGGGAGACTACTCACCAAGCAACAGTTCATCAATTTGCACATGCATCTTTAATGAATAAAATGGCCTACGTGGATCCACTAGCCTAGCTTACAAGGGCTCCTATAGTGATACATAGTTAACGAGACAAAGGGTTGCTACTAGGGTTTCTTTATCAAACCCCACTTAATACCTCATTTGGTGCTAAGTCATTCCCACAAAATATATTTGAAAGCATATCCATAATTATATTCATTCATAAACTTGTAACATAGTATTATCTTATAAGGAGTAGCTCATTAAAACATAAGATCCATCATATGAGAATTGTCCTTATCACAAGGGGATCTATCCTTTGGTGAGAATTGTCTTTATCACCATCTTTAAATATTCATAAGAGGAATCATAACTCATAACTTTCATAACATATAATTGAATCCCTATTCTTTGAAAATCATACTTCATTAGAGAACTTAATATGCAAATTGAGTGAGTTAATACATGTAAGCTTCTAAATCATAAAACTCAAGAGGACTATGAAATAATGAAGTGAAAATCATCAATTTGAAATATTCTCAAACAACCTACCACAATCATTCATATTTCAAACTTAGATATGAAAATATGAAATTCATCTCATAAAATCCACTTCATAATATCTCATGGTATCATAATATTCATAACTATGAATATCATAAAATAGTTCATAATAGTAAACCCTTAAAGGCATTCATGCAATTTAGGTAAAGATTTAATAAAATCCATTTAAGAAATCATCGATCCATGAGTTTATAAATACCAACTCATTTCATGTATTTTGAATCAATAAATAATAATTTCTAACATGAATCGTGCATATACTTAGAAATAGAAAATACCCATAATGAAATAAACCTTGAAATTAAAGATTAAGTTGAATGGGTTTTGAACTCCATGAGTGGAAGGACCCATGGATGAAGAAATACACATACCTTAGACCAAAATAGAGAAGAAAGTTGAAGAAAATCTTGGATTTGATAAAAAATTTGGAAAAAATTGAAACTTGTTCTTCAATGAAAAATTTGGATCTTCTTCTTTGAGAGAGAAATTTAGAACGAGTGAAGGGGGAACTTATTAGGGAATGAAAATAGGCTTAGGAAGGTGTATTTAGGCTAAATAGGTTGAAAATCCATTTTGGGAATGTAAAAATATCATCAAGAGTTAAAAAACTCAGATATTTTAATAAGTCTCGGGGGCAAAATCGATGGTTCAGGGGTCCCATAGCTGAATCATTCGACGGTACACTGAGTAGAACCTTTGAGTCGCCTTTCTTGAAAGATTTTGAAGCTTTTCGAAAAAATTCAACAGTTAAAATCGGCCCGTCACCAAAATATTCGTCGTATTGTCGAAATTGATAATTTTGTCAAGTTTTAGTAAAATGACCATAAATTTTTACTTCAAACTCAAAATAAGGAGAAATCAAATGCGTTGGAAAGCTAATTCAAATATCTACAATTTGGTAGGTAGTGGGTCACCTAATTTATTGCACGATAAAAGATATGATCATTTGAAGTTGACTCTTGTACAAACACATACCAAAACTTAGCCAATTGGAATCCTTTGGTCTTGGCTCGATGTAAGAGATGTCTTATGACCCCAAACCACATACAATTACCTAGAAATTGATCTCACTGCATTATAAGTCATCAAGCTGAGCCTATACTCGTATGAGGAACAACTCGGGTCTTGACTTAAAATTTAGGACGTTACAGTATATATGTGTAATTGCATATTAGAAGCTCATTTGTATGTGAATATATTGAAACAACGTATGATGTATTTGTATAATGTAATTGTGTATTATAATGTATAATAAAAATTAAATACACAAACAAATAAATATACACAAACTGGTGTATACAAAAATAAATAATTTGTGGTTGAAATTATACAAACTTACCCAATTGATTTTGACCAAGTGTGTGGAAAACAACATCAATATTATTGATGTGGCTGCCCTTAGAATCAACTTGAGTTACCTCCTTTTTTTTGTTGACTAGTTTTGACATAACTTTGATTTTTTAATTGAAGTAGATTTGATGACTTTTGCTATTGATTGCTTGATAATTTAATGCACTTTTATGAATTATTCTTGTGCTTGGACCTAATCTCAGGTTGTAAACAGGAATAGTCTCACTAGCAGGTAAAGATTTGACAATTCATCTTGTAATATCTCCCAAATCTTATGTTAAACCCCAAGAAAAAGATGGACGTTCATGGATAATTTGGCCATGCAAATGAATATTTCGGGTGATTCTCTTTGATGGAATTTGATCATCTATTATTTGAGAATACCTACTGATTTAGCTATAAAATTAAAGTTTGGAGATGAAAATTTATGGATTTATGAAGCAATGGTAAACTTATACAAATTTAAAATATGAAAAAAATAGTCGATAAAAAATTAGTCGATTACGTAAAAATGAAAATGGTAGAATTCAGAGGGAGACAAGACAATTGGGATGGAGAAAGAGATGATTCAAAATTCAAATTGATTTGACTGAGGGTTTTTAAGAGTATAATCAGGGGAAAGAGAGATAAATAGGAATTTGTATAAGTCGATTTTGAAGGAAGTTTTGTAATTTTTTATTCTTATACAAACTTAATAAGTGGGACTCGCATATTGTGGTAAATCTCCTAAAACTATACCCATTAATTATAATTAATTGAAATTATACTTGTAATAGAAAATTACTTGTAGATGTTTGTCAACTCGCATAATTTTTCCATGAAAAGAAAGAAGGACTAGTTCCACATATATATCATAAAAAATAAAGGAAAAATTATCTAAATACACACCTTATTTTATCATAATCTTTAAAATTTCCTATCATTTTAAAAAGTTTCAAAAATTTTGTCTCGAATACATCACTTTCCTCTCGCTGATACAACCGTATCTCTCTCTCTCTCGCTCTCTCTCTCTTTCTCTCTCTCTCATATATTCCATCGTTGATACATTTCTCCCTTCTCGGATGCATAAATATCCTCTGGATACATCTCTCTCCTATCTATTCGGAGGCCTTATTCTCTCTAATACATCCCTCTCATATATATCCAAATGTTTGATGATATATCTGAAAATCAAGTAGCGTATCTCGAATTTCATAAATTTTAATTTTTTTTTTGTAATTTAAAAAGGAGTAGAAAAATAATGTAACTAGTTTTTCACACTATGGGTAGTTCTTCTTGCTCAATTATTTGTTTATTGTCATAAATATATTTGATTTATAGTGATTATGTATTATGTAGATTCCTAATAGTTAGGGATCCTACTTGGAGACCAAATCAGTTTTTCCCTATAAATATAAGGGTTTCCTTCATTGTAATATACATTTGAATACACATCTGAATTTTATTCGAGGAATAACAAGTCTTCTCTCTTTTCCCTACTTTCTTCTTCTTTTTACTTTATAATTTCATAACACGTTATCAACACGAGGCTCTATCATTTTAAAGAATGGAGGTTAAGTACCATCTTAAAGAATGAAGGTTAAGTTTAAAGGCTAGGGTATTATTTATTTTCATGCTTTTCAATATGATTATTTCTATGAAATTTTTGAGTTTGTTGCCCTTCATAGTTTGAGCAAGAACTATCCTTCACGGGTGTTGGATGCTAGGTGTCTTGGAGAAATCATTAAAGATGAAATAAAGCATCAAAACAAGACGGTGTTAAAGCTATGCTATTCTTACGTCATCATATTGATGATATTTTGAAAATTGAATATCTCACGGTGAGGAGTCCATTTGTTTTGTGGAAAATATTAAAAGAAAGATATGATCACTTGAAGATGGTCATACATCTAAAATCACGATATGATTAGATACATCTGAGGCTAGAAGACTTTTTAAGTCTATTCATGAGTATGATTGTGTTATGTTCCGAATCACTTCTTAGTTGAAACTGTGTAGAGAAACGATTATATATTGATATGATGAAAAATACGTTCTCCACGTTTCATGCCTCGAATCTGCTGTCACAATAACAATATCAAGAAAAGAAGTATTATGAACTAATTTTTCATATTCTTGTGATTGAACAAAATAATGTTTTGTTTATAAAAAATTATGAGAATCATCCTATTAGATCTACACCACTTTCTGAAGTGAATGGGGTGTATGCCTACAGTGCTAGGCGTGGAAAAGGTTGTGGATCTGATCGTGGTCCTGATAATGACCAAGAATAAAATTCTTTTCCTAGTGTTAATCATTTATCAAAGAAAATTCACCATCAAAAGGGTGTTATCAATGTAGTGGAAAATGTCACTATATAAGTGAGTGTTCTACTCCCAAACACTTGGTTGAGCTTTATCAAGCATCACTAAGAAGAAAGAGAAAAATTTTGAAGTAAATTTTATCTCTAAAAATTATGTTGACGTCACATAATTTGATGTAACAGATTATTTCGCACACCCTGAAAGAAAGATAAATCACCTGATTGGTGATGGTAACATGATAGATTCAAGTTCTATCACACCATAAAGGGTAAGACATCAGGTAAAAATTTCGATGCACCATGATAATAAGATTTGAGTTCAACCCTCATTAATTCATGTTCTAAGATATCTTTATATGAGTAAGAAGTTGAGTTCAAGTCGCAATGCATCATATTAATGATATAATAATGACTAAAGCAAAATAATATGCTTTTGGTGAAAAGTCATAAAATATATTTCATTGAAAATGTTCCATTATCTAAAGTGAATGTGGTAGCAGTGCATAATGTCTGAAAGAAGACAAGTGATTGAATAATGCATGTGAACATGGAATGAGGTACTAAGCTATCATAAATTGATATGATAAGATGATTGTGTTCCATTCTTGAAGAATGAGAACTTTTTGATAAATACTACAAATACAGATTCATTCTATGATGTGAATATGATAGTATTCAATAAAACTTCTCAATATGAATGTGTACTTTATTGTGATAGGATTATGACTCATCTCCAGAAGAGAGATAGAGTGATTGAGAAAAAATAAATATGAAAATTACTCCCTGAGTAATAAATTTAAAATCTGCTTATGTAATAGTAAATCAGAAATTTACTAAAACAAAAGGCACGTATCATGGTAAATTTGGAGTTTACTTATTAGACATATATTGAAAAAATAAAAGATTCTTCAAGGTTGTTTGTTCTCATATTAAGTTGATTAGATCAACTAATGTTGGGATTGAATTCCCTAAATTTTGAAAGTATGAAAAATGAATATGGACTCATTCACGATCATGTGACATGTAAAATAGATACATCTATAAAATAATCACATTTATATTTATTGTCAATATGAAGTTTGACATTCGTAAAATTATTTGTGCAAGATAATTGAGTTAAGAGCATCACTTTCAGAATACATAATCAAGACAATTCATCTTGATAATATTAATAAATATCCAAGCTGATTGATACTAAATGCTTTAGATAAATGGTTAACCATTGCTTATGAGAACAAAACTTCGTTGTCTGAAATATGATAAATTGCATATAAAAATATGCATTAGACCAATACATTATGATCAATTTCTCTCCCAATTGATTTATGGTCAGAGACCATATAATTTCCATCTAATAATTTTGATATGTGATATATGATTAATAAATATATCATGATGCATAAAAGATGAATTCTCCAAGATAAATTGGAATATGTGTTAGTTTGTCTAACATAAGGGGGAGATAATAAGAAACAATGAGTTAAAATACTCTTATTGAATGTCCCTGAAGAACACAATTTATGACATGCATGAAACATGCAATTGATCCCAAATAAGATAATTCTTGAAAAGGAAAGAAGCAAATGATCAAAATGGTCATAATAAAAAGTCAATGTGCTCTTGAAGAGCTTACGACAGAACACTTCATGAAACCTCACGAGAGAGGTAGCTACCAGAAAATAATAAAGTGATGAGATCTCAACAAGTTATGTCACATTGCAAACAGATAAAAAAAAATATTTTGTCGATGATATCTTTGATACAATATAGCACAATATTATAAAAGATTAAGAGGATCTAAATCCTACGGTATATTAAATCATGCTCTAATTATCGAGTGGAATGATGCATCTTGGTAAGCGCAAAACTGATTTGACTTGCAATCTAGATATTAGAAAATATCATGCATTTAATATTTAATATTGTCACTGGACAAAATTGATATGAAAATATTTGAATGATTTAAAATGCATGAAGCATATACAAGTTCTAGAAAAACTTGTTTATAATCCTCATATGAATTAAATTAATCAAGAATCTTTCATATAGTTATTCAAGTTTATCACTTAAATTGAAACTCTTAAAGAGTTTTCAAAAGACAATAAATTATTTGCTTAAAAAAGTTAAAGTGAGAAATTTGCAGAACTCTTTGATTCTAAAAGGAGGATTCATCAAAGGAGATAGAACAAAACATATTTTGCCAACGTTTTTCTACACACATGAGCTCCAAAAAAATGGTGATACGAATCTGCAATAAATTCGTTCGAGTGATAATGTGGCTGGTTTGTTCACTAAGTCTCTACCAATTGCAACTTTCAAGAAAATGGTACAAAAGATTGGGATGCAAAGATTCAAGTCTTTGGATTGTTGTTCTGATTAGGGGGAGTTAATACATGATGTACTCGTTTTTCCTCACAAGGTTATGTCCCATTAAATTTTCCTTGTAAGATTTTTAATGAGGCATCCAATAATGCGTATTATTAGATATGTTTTTTCATTCACTAGAATTTTTTTTTCACTGGGTTTTATCTAGTAAAGTTTTAACGAGACACATAATCTAGCAAATCGACATTCAAGGGGGAGTATTATAAACATATTTGATTTATAGTGAATATCTATTATGTAGATTCATTTAATAGTTAGGAATTCTACTTGAAGACCAAATCAGTGTTTTTCCTAATTTTCTTTTTTGTAATATACATCTGAATACACATATGAATATTATTCAAGAGGAATAAAAAATCTTCTCTCTTCTCCCTATTTATTTTCTTTTTACTTTATAATTTCATGACATTTATAACTTATTTCTTATAAGCGAATCCATATTATAATTTCGCTATTTAACTAATTTAAGCACATATTCTTAAATCAAATATACAAATTTGTACTATTGTATAATCTAGACAGCCGCTTAAAACAAGAAACGGACAGGCAAAGAACATTGCACCGTCCAAAGATCATAAAATGGGAACTAAGAAATAAGAGAAATACAAGGAAATAGCTATCTTTTCTTTTATTTTCTCCGGATTATACTCGTGTAAATATGATGTTGCTGTATGCAAAGAGAAATGGGCAATAAACAAAGTTGTCGAGATTTGTTTACTCTGCAGTCCTTGTATGAAAACCAAAAGCTACAAAACAGTAGTCCAACAAATCAATGTTTATTTATCCAACAAGACCCAATACCAAAACATCCATCAATTTCATACGCCCATTTTAGTTGTTGGCTTTTCATTGCCGTCCCTATATTCTATTCTCTGGATGGATTCTACTAATCAAATTAAAATATGGGGTTCTTCCCTCTTTTTCTTCAGCTTCAAGAACTACCTGCCTGGGAATTCTTTAGTGGAGGATGAAGAGGTATAGGAATGGAGAAATATGGGATTTTGAGCAAGAAATGCAGCTTCTGGGAGATGGGTTTTGTGATCAGAGAGAAGTCATATTGGGATTGGATGGTGATACCACTTGTACTGTTTGTGTTTGTATGCCTCTTATCCCTTTTGATGATCAACTACCTGACCCTCCTCCCATACTCTCACGCGCAGTCGCTGGATGCTCCAATCACAACAGCGTCGGAGGTATTTACTTTCCACTCCAAAACCTACCTTAAGTATCACCTTTATGCCATTTTTTATTTTTTATTTTAAATCTGAACTATTGTGTATTTGCATTTCCTACCGAAAATTTATGGCCAAATTAAGTTGGCGTCTGTATTTAAACACTTGGTATACCAAGATGTGTTTTGATAAATAGCTCAGCTATGAAATGCAAACAACTGATAGTTAAGGTGTGAAGTTCGCAAAATGTTTTTTTGGCCATTATTTCTCTCTTTATCGGTGTTATAACTTGGTGTTATAACTTGGAGACATTTTGATATATTGGTTGACCATCACCATTATTGATGAGCGAATGGCGTCTAGTATGAAACTTTTATTTCAAGGAACAACATATTATGGTACATCGTGTTTTGTCGAGTTAAGAAAGTATATCCTGCTCTAAGAAAGAGAGTGTGTCCTGTCTATTGAGAGAATGCAGGAAAACTAGGAAAAGGAGTGGCTTCCGCTCCTAACTTGAATAGCTGGAACCATTTTGATCGCCTTTTCAATTAAAAAAATTCAAATGGATTATATCCAGTCCTGGGAAGTTAATGGTCGATTAACAAGAGTGGACATATTACATGAAAGCAAAAACAAAAAAAAAAAGTTAAGTCCATAGTTGTCTTGTGGTGAATAGAAATCTTTTGTTGAAAGGTATGGTCATGACAACTCAATTTGTACTATAAACTACTCGTGGTTTTCCACAGTTTAGTATAAGGGAGGGGATATTTTTCTTCAACTCAAGGTTCATTTGTAACCCCAAAAGAACCAGATTGTGTGAGTAACACAGAGGAAGAATGAAGGAAATATCTTATCGAGATAATCTTGTTTCTTTGGGAATATGCTCTTCAAGCACTTGAACATGCTATCCTAGAAAGAAAATATCAAGGAGATGAGACGGTATCCTGATCCCTTTCTGTTTGAGGAAATGGATAAGGCTGATATCTGTTTGTGGGAAGGGAAAGCAGTTAGCTTCAGTTAAACATAATAACTTTGTTCTTTCTATGTAGACAATTGCAAGGATGTGTGACAGGAAACTGTTATTCGTCTCATTCCAACTTTGTCTACTTTATTTAATGATCAGGACTCCACTTCCCATAGTTCTCAGTAAATGTCTTTTTTACAGAAAGCGCTGCGAGGGATGCTCTAGAGCTAGTCATGGCTGATGCTCTTTCAAAAGCAGGCTCAACACGTTTTTGTGTACAGGCTGTTTGTTTGGCTGTCTCTGGTGTTAACCATCCAACAGATGTAGAACGAATAATGAACTGGCTTAGGTATGCTTTAAGAAATTGATTCTTTCTTATTGTCCTTCCAAATCAATTTTTGCATGTGCTTTACTGTGTGTGTTCAGCATTAGTGATTAGTTTCTAAATGCTGTGTTCCTAGAGTGTCCTCTGCTGCTCTGAGGTGATGTGAAGTGCTATTAGAGATGAGATAATGCTATCTCTGAATGCCCAATTGTACCAAGGCTTTTTGAAATGGTTGGAACATTTGAAAATTATTATATGATGTTTAATGAAAATTCTCTTTCCAGCCACTGAGGATGCATTGTATCGCCCTTTATCCTTCTTAGTTGGTAATCAGAGACTTGACTCCACGTGTCACCATTTGGAACATCATCTTGTGAATCGTGACTGGAGAGTTTCTTACATTTTTTCTTCCTGTCTTCTGTACTTGTCAGTTGTCATTGCTCTTTATTTGGATTCATCATGCTGCTGTTTATCTGCTATATTTCATGATTTTTCTTTTCTTTGGCTTCATATTTATTTTGGTATATTTTTTATCTTTCCCTAAATTTCTTTCCCTTAATTTTTTGTAGAGATATATTTCCCAGCCATGTCCACTTCTTTGTTCAGAATGATGCTGTAGCAGCTCTTGCAAGTGGAACAATGGGAAAGCTGCATGGTTGTGTCCTTATTGCTGGTACAGGAACAATTGCTTATGGTTTCACTGAAGATGGGAGAGATGCTCGAGCTGCTGGTGCTGGGCCTGTATTAGGAGATTGGGGAAGGTATGCGTTTCATGGCATCATTGCATTTGTTCTCTTATTTTCATGAGTTTTTGTGCTATTTCTTCTTTTTGGCTTATTCTCCCACACCTCACAAATCCAATCTCTACTGGAACATCGAAACCCAAGATGCTTCATTTGAGATATTTAGCTGACAACATGGGCACTTACATCCAAAGATTTTTTCCCTAGTTTTCTGCTGTCTCATATTTAAGCTTAAAGAATTCCAAGTGGACGTTACTTTGTTTGGTTATATCTTCCAAACCTCATACCAGATTCCATTACCTTGTCATTTTAACTTTCCATTCTTTTATGCTGTGTCAAACTACCTGGCTCTGTACTTCACATTTTGTTTTGATCCAGTTCGAGATAATTTTGTTTTCTAAATTCGTCCTATTGATTTACCTAGGCAGCAATGGCTTTCTAAAATTTTTGGTTGTTGTACTTTTCCTTTGTTGGTTAAACTAAAGGATCTTTTTCTTGTTCATATGCAGTGGATACGGTATAGCTGCACAGGCATTGACTGCTGCGGTTAGAGCCTATGATGGCCGTGGTCCATACACTGCACTTACGTCAAGTATTCTTAGCAAGCTGGATCTTTCTTCTCCTGACGAGCTTATCGGGTACTTGATCAAGACTTGGATCATTAATCTCATCTACTTCACTTATGAGTCAATTGTTCTTTTAAATAATTTACTGCCTCAAAGACATGAACAAACAGTAGCTCATAGCCTCGTACAGTTAATATTTTTTATCAAAAAGATGCATGCACATTTGTGGACATTACTCATGTTGTTAAAGAGTTTTTCTTTTTAAATGCGTAGGGAATACATTTGAACTTGACACCTCAGATGTCAAAGAAACAATATTTGAAATATTCATCAGTTGTCGTAGTAAACAATAAATTCTAAGTTTCCTAGACTCGGTTTTCCGATACGGTGTGGATCTAGAGGTCAGATCCTTCATGATCTGAATTTTAAGACTCAGGGTTACAGATCCAGGTATCGGTACAGGTCGGCAATTTGGTTAAAATGATTCAAATAGCTAAATATTATAGTTATATGTCAAAAATATGAGACATCATGTGGAAAACTTACAAGATATTCTAAAGAAAAAATATTGATCAAGAGGAGAATCCAGAAGGTGATATAGGGAAAAGGATTAAGATCGAAATTTCTATATACAAGGTTCTCCAATTTCTTCAATTTCACTTTACCTTTTGTTTTGATTACATTGATAGTTGTATCTATCTCGAATTTCTCTATTGTTTTTTTTTTTAATCAAAGTATCCAAAATAGGTGGACCAAATTCCGTACGGATCCCACACCCACACCCACACCCATGCATGTTGTGTCGGCATGGGTGCGGCACCGAAAATGAAGAGTCCAAGCAACATTTAACTTTGTAAGCTTATGTTTATGCTGAATTATGTGTTATCCCCATCTAAAATATAATCCATTTTTTGATTAATCAAAGTACCATTTCTAATCTGTAAAATTATCTAGAAGAGAAAGAGCATCCAAGGGTGTGGCCTAGTGGTCAATGAAGTGGGTTGGGCACCATGAGGTCTTAGGTTCGATTTCCAGCAGAGACAAAAGTCCAAAACACTAGGTAATTTCTTCCCATCTGCTCTAGCCTTGGTGGACAGAGTTACCTTGTATGGGAGGTGACAAGTATCTGTGGAACTAGTTGAAAATAATAATAGTAACCTTCAAGGAAAAGGAGTTCGTGTGTCCCTTGCAAATTGATTCTAAATAGGACACTGCATGTTCTGAGATCACTACCACGGAAGCAATTTTGTAGCAACCTGATTGAGGCTTTGAGAAAAATATAAAAATATTATCATGCTTTTTACTCATCCGGTTAGAGAAACTGTGGAGGTCTCTGGTCTCTTCTAGGTTGATTTTCTATGCATCCATATAGTCGTCTTCATTAGCCTGAAGAAAAATTTCTTTCATAGCATGCATTATTCTACACCATGGATGTCTTTACTGATTTCTGCATAGCCTTGAATGGATATATCATTTCTTGTTGCATGCGTGAAACATACATAGTCATGCTCTTGACAGGCAGTTATACATCTCAGTTTCTACCTGAGAATAATAGTAATACTTTGAACTACTAAGTTAGATCTTCTTGATATGTTTTTTCTGTTTAGATACTGACCTTTTTTTGGGGTAGTTTCTTCATGGGTTTATAGGTTTTGTATTTACAACAACTCTTTGGGTCAGAACATTTTTTCATTAATTTTCAGGTGGACCTATTCAGATCCATCTTGGGCTAGGATTGCGGCTCTTGTTCCAGTGGTAGTGACATGTGCAGAGAGAGGTGATGAAGTAGCAAATAAGATATTGAGAGATGCAGTTCAAGAATTAGCTTCGAGTGTTAAAGCTGTTGTTAGAAGACTACAGTTGTGTGGTGAAGGTATGCTGTCAGTCAATTAAGTGATTGCAATAGGGCCACAGTTAACATGAAATGTTTGATATCTTTCATATCTATATCTCTATGTGTGTCTGTATTAGTCCCTCTGTATTTATTACCACCAAGCACTGAACTTAGCCTTAAAAAATTTGGTGAATCAGTTTGTGTTTACTTCTTCTGAAAATATGACTTTGCGGTGAACTGTGCTGAAGTATCTTATATATAACAGAACTTTAATCATGATTTAATCTTTTGCTACTATATGCTTGACTGGGATCGTGCCTATAAGAGAAAGTCATAGTTGAAAAATGTGGTGCTGGAAGAAAGAATAATTGTGATCTGAAGCAATTGCACTTTATAGTTTCTTCTTGCGATTGCATACATTAAATATTTACAGATTCAATTAGTTTAGACTTATCCAAATAATGGACTTCCACGATTGAATGGCTAACTTCGAGCATGTAGGGAATGGTATCATCTGATTGAGAATTGATGTCAAACTAGCGGAATGTGTTTTCTTCTGTAGGATTAGTGTTTATGTGGGAGTTTACAAGGCTATTTAAAGGTTCTTAAAGGGGAAGAATTACGATATTGCTTTGCTTTTCGAGGTATCAAATATTAGGAGTAGATAATATGTTATGGAGGTCATGGATGCGGTGGCAAGTTAGTAGGTAGTTGAGCGTCGTCTCAATGTCCTGTGAGATAGGTTTCTCCTCGCATATCAGTAGCATTAGCACCATTCTCGTAGTTTCTTGTCCTCCAATTTCTACTACTACATGTTGTTTATTGTGCTTCAGCTATTATTTATTTGTTGTGCTTACTGTTTTTTTCTCTGTATGCTTTAGAATGCTTCCCCTATTATTTGTGATGTCTTCATTACTTCTGTTTTCTCCTTTCTGAATCTGCTTTGATATGTGTTACTTTAGTTGATGGTCTTTCGAAAACAACCTCTCTATCTCAATGAGGTAGGGGTAACGTTTGCATACACTCTACCCTCCCCATACCTCACGTGTGGGATTTCATTGGGTATGTTATTATTGTTGTTGCATCTTCACAGCTCAATTTTAACTAGAGCATGAGCTATCAGTAGAAACCTCCTATGTCAGAAGCAAAATATTAACAGAATATGATGGTATTCTTTCTTTACCTAGTGTCATATTATTCGGATTTGAAACTGCTGGGTGATTTACTAGGTATAAATAAGATTTATCAAGATGTAGCATGCTTGACAAGTCATTATTACATACTTTTGTTTCAGCAGCAATCCAGTGTGCTAAAAAATTGTGTGCCTTAGTTGACTTCATTATTAAAAGCTTGTTACTTTCCTCGAAAATATTCTTTTTATACATTGTCAAACCTGTTTAACTCATCATTTGTGCAAATTTGTCTCCAGGCATGACTAACAAGTTGATTTTTGAATTAAATTATCTGTAGACGGAAATGATCCATTTCCTCTTGTTATGGTTGGAGGTGTTCTTGAAGCCAACAAAAAATGGGATATAGGAAGAGAAGTGATTAACTGTATATGCAAGGACTTCCCGGGGGTTCATCCCATTTGTCCAAAGGTAAGCATATTTTCCTCAATAATGCTCAATATAATTTCTCATATTGAAAAATAAAAAAGTTTATACTTTACCGAAAATACTATCCTGTAATGTGCGAAATATTAACTGGTTCTGCAAACATTTCTCAACCAATTGGTCATTGTTTTTTCTCAACTCTTGGTAATTAGGTGGAACCTGCCATTGGAGCTGCTTTGCTTGCTTGGAACTTGTTGGCCAGATATAGTCGATAAGGGACTCTGAGAAGTGAAACTATTCTTCTTAAGAGACTTGATCAATTGTACAGCAGTATGAACGAATGGAAGGTTAATTCAGCATATCCTCTACAAAGGAAAATATGAGTTTTGTTTTTCCATTTTTGTTATATAGATTAGTCTTCTTCCTTTTGCTTAGGTTCAGCTTATTTTCCCAGTTAGTGGGAATGGTTTGGCTATGAATTGCTATTAGTTAGTAAAGGTAAGTCTGCTTATCATTTGTTGCATTCTACCCCTATTTGATACTAAAAGGAGTTATGTTACCTCATCCTGTTTCTCTTTTCCCACTCTCCACACGACTGAGAAGTAGTAGTCTTGTCTTCTTTTTCTTTATTTGGAGTAATGACGTATCAATGTGTCTATCTATACTATTAACACAAATTTAGCGACCAACATGGGTTGTGGTGTAGTGATGAGATTGCTTCACCTTTAATTAAAGGTCTCGAGTTCGAGCCTTGGGTATGGAGAAAATCTTGTTGGAAGTTACAACAACATACCCAGTAGAATTTCACAAATGGGATCTGGGGATAGTAAAATGTACGCTGACCTTACCACTACCTCATAGAGATAGGGAGACTGTTTCTGAAGAACCCTCGTCTAAAAAATCAAGCCCTATAAGCAGAAGATACTAGATATGAAAAAAGGGAAAAGAAAAGAAAAAAGAAATGACTAATAATGAAAAACAAATGATAGTATGTAAATACAACAAAAGTAACAAATATAAGACGGATAATGACAACATAAGATATAAAGACAGACTATACCTACTAACATACTATAACACAAGACAAGACATCAACCTACCCCTACTAGCCTATTATCCTTCTACCCTAATATGCGACCTCCACTCTTTTCTATCTAAGGTCATGTCCTCGATGAGATGAAGTTTCACCATATCTTGTCTAATCACCTTTCCCCCAATACTTCTTAGGTCTACCTCTACCCCTCCGTGTAGCTCCTAACTCCAACCTCTCGCATCTCCTAACAGGAGCATCAATATTTCTTCTCTACACATGTCTAAACCATCGTAATCTCGCTTCCCTCATCTAGTCAGCCACAAGGGTCACCTCTAACTTCTCCTGAATGGTCTCATTCTTAATCTTATCTCTCTTGGTATATCCACACATCCATCTCAACATCCTCATCTTCGCGACCTGCATCTTCTGAACATGTGAGTTTTTGATTGGCCAACAATCCACCCCATATAGCAAAGACGGTCTAACCACCTTTCTGTAAAACTTACTTTTAAGTTTAGGTGGTATCTTCTTATCACATAATACTCCACAGGCAAGTCTTCATTTCGTCCATGTTGTCCCAATACGATGTGTGACATCATCATTGATACCGCCACTACTTTGGATGATGGACCCGAGGTATTTAAAGTTTCTCTCTTGGGAATAGATTGAGTGGCAAGCCTCACTTCGATGTTTGTTTCATTCCTTACAACCTTGAATTTGCACTCCAAGTATTCTGTTTTAGTCCTACTCAGTTTGAACCCTTTGAATTCCAAAGTATGTCTCCAAACCTCCAATCTATTATTAACTTCAGTCCGAGTCTCATCAATCAGTACTATATCATTCGCAAATAGCATACACCATGGAACCTCCTCCTGAATAGATCGTGTCAGCTCATCCATTACTAAGGCAAAAAGAAAAGGGCTCAACACAGATCCTTGATGAAGTCCCATCTCGACAGGAAAATACTCGGCGTCTCCTCCCATCGTTCTTACCTGAGTTTTGGCTCCATCATACATGTCCTTTATCACCCTAATATATACCATTGGAACACCTTTTGCCTTTAGACACCTCCGTAGGACATCCCTCGAGACTTGTCATACACCTTCTCGGACCTCCCAAATGGATCTTGCTGTGCACGATCCAGGTTAAGTCGGAGCTCCAATGCAGGCTCCAAATATCGGGTGAAAAACTTAAAAAAAGCACAAGTTTGGCGAAATATATTGTTATCCTTTTAAACTTGATAGTATATATTCCATTTAGACACTCAATTATGACATGTTCTAATTAAAATTTGAACATATAATAAAGTGTTTTTACTATACTTTTGGCTCAAATTTTGGATGTTCTCAAGCGTCCATTGTATTAAGATAGTCATATAAAACATGTCACTTCTCCCTTATAAAAAAAAGACATGTCACTTCTTTTAGTTATACACATAAAAGTCGACAACACACTTAAATTATCATAATGATCTATTACACACCTTTATTAGTTAAAAGTGAATTTAATATTACTCTAAAATATGTAATACCACTTTCACGGTATGTGGTGTATTATACTTGTTGTCGCATCAATGCCATGTCTAACTTATAAATTTTACTCCCTTCATTTAAAAAAAAATGACCGAGTTTGACTTGACATGGAGTTTAAGAAAATAAAGAAGACTTTGCAATTTTATAGTTTTAACTAAAGTTATGTCAAATATACCAAAATGCTCTTTAATCTTGTGATCTTAAATATGTCATATGAAAAGTTGAAATTAAAATATTGTCAACAAAAGAAAGGGGTCATTATTTTTTAAACAGACTAAAAAGTCTTCTTTTGTGTATATAAAAATTTTGGTTAATGAAAAAAGGTCATTCTTTTTTAAACAGAAGGACTATATCCTTTTTCTATTCTTTTCTTCATTAACTTTTCTTTTGTTCACTTAATTGTTACAATTTTCTAATAATCATATTTTCTATCACTAAACTCTACCCACTCCATCTCTCATCACACCAAAACAATCATGTTGTCCATCTTCACCATTGATTGGTTGCTTTTCACCACCATCAAATCACTTTCAATTCTTCTTTTTTTTCTTCACCAACCATGTCACACTCCAAAGGCGCAATCGGAACTCGATATTTATTTGACTAAGCTAGCTATTGAAATATCATGGGAAAAAAATAACGAGGGCTAAAAAGGCCATTACAATCAATTGATGAAACGAGACAATTAGACCAGCAAGGTCATAATAATATCAATGACATGATGAAAGAAGAACTAGCAAGCTGACAAGGTTGCAACTAAAATCATATATACAATAAGCCGACAAGGCTATAAATAAAAACTGAAAAGACTTAACAAGGTATGTCCACAAATCTCTACGAATACAACAACTCAACTGATTGGGAAAAGGACCAAATGATATTAATAATTATATACAAAATTCAAGTATGCAAATCCCACAAATAATCAACAACTCTAGGAAGGATGAAGCTTATTGTTCCTCAGTTGAGATACCAATCCTATTGAAAAGACCAATTAGGACCTCTATGTGAACTTGTA
Source organism: Solanum aculeatissimum (assembly GCA_038996855.1). Classification (NCBI taxonomy): domain Eukaryota; kingdom Viridiplantae; phylum Streptophyta; class Magnoliopsida; order Solanales; family Solanaceae; genus Solanum; species Solanum aculeatissimum. The sequence continues at coordinate 20,118 of JBCEWC010002303.1, forward strand.
GCATGACATGCAACGTATCCAAATAACGGAATGTCAGTACGAATAAAAATGTACTAGTATATAAGGTGAAAAGTGAAATTGTAAATAATCGTTATAAGAAGGATAATACAGATAACACCTGAAACAAAAACTTTGATAGCCCCTATGTCTGACATCTGACCTCATAGCAATTAAATATGCTTGGTATACTCATGTAATCATATGCCATAAATATATATGTATAAATGCCAATACAAGACATACTTAATCAAATACTAGTGATGATGGTCTATTCTGGTAGTTAACCGACATCGTATTTATCAATCTGTAATCATATGTATAATATACACAATCTTTTGAAAAAGTAGACCCCCTTTTCTTTGATTATAGCTTGGAGTTAATGCATATAACATGCCATGGTATGAATTTTAAATGCATATATCATGCCATAACAACAACTTAGCCAATTTTGATATAAATCAATTTTGATACAAGTCAAAATTGGCTAAGTTCTTGTCATGGCATGCTATATGAAAAATGATAAACTAGATGAAAAGTAATTTTACCATCAAATATACTTCACGATGATAAAGGTGTAAGAAACTATCCCCGTCATTATAGATAGACTAGTGGGGGAAGGAATTTGAGCCAGAAAATCCTGAGTTGTAACTTGAAAATCTTGAACCTTGGTCAAACTTGGACAAAATCTAAGTCAGGAGAGGTTTGGGGTAATTGAGTAATAAATTGGGGTCTGATTCATGAATTTGATTATTTGAGTTGATATTCAAGACATAAGGAGCCTGTACAACTTTATAAAATTGAATTCGGGCCAATAAAACTCTCAAAATTGATCTTAGCATAAAAGGCTGATTTTAGAACGTCAAGGTTTGAGGGTGTGTTACAAAATAGGTGTTTGGGACGCGAGTTACAAGTTTCTTTCACTGTGCAATCCACCATAGCAGGATTATTTTTGCCATGGCGGGTTGGATCCCACCATGATGGGGCAATCACAGGTTTAAGTTAGGAAAGTCCTAGAACAATTTTTATTTCTGCTACTTCATTTTTAAGAAGCCAGAGATGACCTAGGACTTGTTCTTTTTAGTTTTTGTCCTACTTCTTCGACAAATGTAAGTTAATCATCCCTCTAACTTATAATTTGATTCTTATACCTTAGAATCTATAAGAATTCTCCTAGGGGAAGGTTTTGATTTGAAATTAATAGTGAGGAGAAGTCTTAATTGGATGAGATGATGATGAAGGAGATGAAGGAATTTTGATATAATTCGGGTATTGTAGGTCATTGTTCGTTGTTTTCTTGTTTATTTTTAGATTAGAACGAGCCAAGGCTTTGAAAAAAGAAAAAACTCTAGTTCTTTAGAGTTTCCAAGGCTTGTTTCAAAGTAAGTGATGATTTATTTTTCCATCTATGTTATGTGTGATTGTTAACTACAATATCAGTATTACTTGTATATACCTGAAGAGGGATAGATGGGATGAACCTAGTGAAATGATTATTTGCGATCAGATTATTTGCACGAACATGTTACTTGATTTCACAAGTGTTTAAGCATACATTGTGTTTGTAGTTGTGATTGTGATTGTTGGATAGGTACCATGCCGGTACATATTGAATCGGTACCACACTAGTACATATTAAACCAAGTATCATGCCAGTATATGTTAGATTGGGTGTCACGCCAACACACTAACTATTGAAACAGGTGTCATGCCGGTACATTAACAGTTTGATATGTGTTCCATGAGAGGACCATCTTTGATTGTTGCATTGAGATTGATATTGTGAAACTATATGCTGATCATGAACAAGTAACTTGATAGTGTATCTTGTATGCATATAGTTTTACTATGTTAGGGGTTACTTATGTGTGTATATATATTATTTACCAGAACGACCCACATGATCATCCTGTACACTATTGTTGTGTGTACTGATATTGCACTTGCTCTTTTTTGTTGAATGCATGGAATCTTTAAGTAGCTACTAACAAACCTCAACTAGGAGATTGTTGATTTGTGAAATTCAAAGGTGAACCAACTCTTTTAATTTAGCATACCGTAAATTCATCTATCACCTTAGTCCACTTCCTACAAACTCAACTAGCTTTAAATATTGTTTTACTTTAGTATTTTTTGGGTTGCATCCCCTTTCTCTAGATTGTTGGTAGAATTTATGCACAATGATTGACTTTCAGATTCTATGGAGTTAAATTTTGTACTATTTTTAAAGTAATTTATTGACTTTATGGGAAATCATATCTTGAATTCTATTTAAACCTATTTCCATATCTTTAAATACTTGTTTCATATTAGTATGCTTAATTAAATTGTAGTTGTAGTTCTTTTACTAGAGATTAGTATGGGTGCCAATCATGATAGATCGTGACAAAAGTTGGTATTATAGCTCTAGATTTGTTGATCTTGTTATATCAAAATAAGTCTAGTAAAGTCTTGTGAAATGGTACAGAGACATATGTTTTTTGATAGGCTACAAAACTTTAAATCTCTCTGTCTTTTTCTTCTATTGTGTTATAACTTAATTTCAATTGGTATCTGATGATCCAAAGTGGTATCTAATCTCCTTCACTCTTTTATTCGCAAATGATTAATACACAATACAATGGTGTTAGGCCAATTAATGAGCTAACAGAAGGACCAACGGCGAAAAGACATGGTCGAGGTAGGGATAGAGAAAAAGGAAGAGGAAGAGGCTAAGGAAGGATAGCACACGCCAAGGCCAAGGGTAAATCCCAAGTTGAGAATGTATCTGTCACGACTCAAGACTAGGGACTAGGTGCGACATGGCGAATGGAAAACTCAAAGATGCCCCAAACAAGCTTCACAACATATGTAGGCACATTTTGGTTAAGAAGCGTGATTCAACCATCATTAATTAGTACTAAGGGAATTATGAACTTTGGACATACTCTATGGGTAAAGGGAACATGGAATTACCACCATACAATTACAAATAAGTAAATCTAAGGAAAAGGGACATAGGATACACTTTATGGGAAGTAGGGACTTAGAAATTTCACTATCTTGTATACATCACAAGCAACAACAAAACATGAGGTAAGGACTAAGGAAATATCTCCATAGATACAAAGCGTCGCTTGATTTATATATAGCATGTCATCCAATAATACTTCTAAGCATAGTTGGAATAAGGGCCGAGACATGTCATGGGCTCACCCTCAAAAGTAAATAACAAAAGTAGAAATGTCTTAACATAAGTATGATCTATGGTAAGTGGATGTTGCCTTCGAAATGGAGGACTCACCGCAAACAAAGTTTTCACGAATTGAACTAGCCACGAGGAGGTGGATGGAGAAGAGCTCCAGTCACTACATGGTTAGATCATGTAGGAAAACAATATGCGTTGGTACTTTGAATGTACTAAGTATGTAGGGTGCAATGTAATAAGAAAATCATAAGCCATAATGGACAAGATGCATAATCGTAGCAAAGACAATAAGCTCAATATGAAATGAATGACTAATGGCTTAATTAAAGCATGCATGGGAGGGAAAACATAATTTCATAACATAAAATATACATATGTGGGAGGAGACCTTGACTGATACTTAAGACCATGTGAGCTACTACATGAAATTCTAATGTTGCCTCCATATTGGAAAAGGAATGGTCTACTTTCCAAGGTAGACCATACCTTATCTTACGGGAACCTACCCATTTCGGAGAGTGCCTCACAAGTACCTTAAAGGAACCTACCCATTTTGACGATTTGCTTTATATGAACCTTACGGGAACTTATCCGTTTTGGTGAAAAATTTACATGGACCTTATAGGAACTTACCAGTTTCGGTGTATCATGCAATATGAGCTATATGAATCCATTAGATAATTGTAAACCTATGATGGAAACGTAGTTAAGGGACAATGAAAATCTACCAAGGTCCTCTCGATACTAAGTCAAGATTCCACAAAATACATGAAGCATAAGTATAATCATAACATGCATAATCTTGTAAATCTAATATTATGATAAGAGTAGCTCATTAAAATCATAACTTCTTCAAGTGAGCATTTCCTTTCACAAAAGGGTGCATCATAAAAAAAGCTTCATAGTATTGCATAATTTTCATAGAATTTCTATGGATTCATAAAATACTTGGCAACCCTTAGTCATTCATAATATTCATGAACTTGCATAACTTGTAATAAAACCTTTCTTCAGTCATAAGATGCTTCATCATAGAGTCTTAGTTCTAAAACTTGATGGGTCTATGAATAGGTACTCAAAATCATGAAATTCAAGAGTAATATGCATAAAAAAAAGTAAAACATGATCACTTGAAATCATTCCAAACAACCCACCGGAACCATTTAGAAACCCCTAGTTAGGGTATCATGAAAATTATCTCATAAATCATAGATTTCATAGCATTTCATAATAGACATAGCTTAAATTTCATAAAGTATCTCACAATATCAACCCTCTAAAGGAGTTCATGCATTTTAACTCAATAGATGATAATTTTCATCATAAATCATGCATAATAAGAGGAATAAGAAGTACCCATAATGAAATCAACTTTGAAATTAAAGGGTTGAGTTGGAAAGGGTTTTGAAATCCATGGGCAGAAGGACCCATGGATGAAGAAACCCACATACCTTAATAGTCTTCAGAAATGATAAGAGAAGCTTGATGAAGATTGAAGTCACCTTGAAGCTCAATCCTTAATGGAGGAGTCTTGGAACCCTAGAGATTTAGGAGAACTTGGAAAAGAAGTCTTGAAAGAATTTTAGGAGTTTTGGAGAGTGAAATAGGTCCAAAATAGAAGAAACTTTTGTGAAATCCTGTCTATAAGGGTTCAGAAGTTTGTCGCAATTGCTTTTACTTAAACTTGATTTTTTTTAAGTTTGTACTGTGGTGAAATCAAGGCGCGACACGAACTTGTTTCGAGATAGTTCATTTTTGCATGAAATTCAATTTTCTCTTGATTTGGCCTTGGAATGAGTTTCAATCATTTTTACACTTAAATGAACCTTCTCCTCGACGCGAAGAGGTTGTAGATGCCTCTGGAAAATACAAAAAGTTGTGAAAAATTATTTTTTGATAAAGTTGACCTAAAAATTGAACGAGACCATTTTCTCATAAAATTTCACCTCCTGATCATGAATCCGACCTCAGATTTTCTAAAAATAACACAAATGATGCATTATGTAAGACATCTATTATAAGGACTTTCCAAAGCACTTTGAATAGTGTTGCAATACATGTAGAAGAGGCCCCTCTTGCACCTCAAGTTGAGATAGAAGATGATTTGGAGATTGAGGTTGAAGAGAACGCAAAGACGAAGGAGGACGTGTTGGCTGGAACAACAAAACTTTTCCTTATGGACCCAACAATTGCTCAACAAGTGTTAACTTTTCTGAGTGGGTTGGTTGGCTCTGGAGCCATTTCTACGGTGCCTGTTGCTCAAACTCCAACCACTCAGTCTTCCGTTGCTATAATTTCTAAGATGGATGGAGCATTGGGTATTGATGCTTTCTTTCATATACTTTTGGGCCTGGTTATGACTAGCATTAAGCATGAGATGCTGATTAAGTTTTTGAAAAGTTGAAGTCTCTAGTATTCTTCGATTCGGAGAGTCAGGATGCCCATGAGTTCATATTGCTATGAGATACTTCTCAAGTTGAGTATCGTGCATCAGCATAAAGTGGAGTTTTTGACCTTCCAACTTTAAGGGGAGGCTAAGCAGTGGTGGAGAGCCCTTATGGAATATCGATCACCAATCTTGATTCATGTACTAATATGATGATTTACTATTTAATACTTATTTAATTTATTAAATAGTTTACAATATTTTAATTTAATGTACGGATAAAATGACAATCTAACTTTTGCCTAATATTTTTTTCACTTTTAAAAATGTAAGATATAGTTAAAAAAAAAACTCATGTACCATTAAATTTGAAAAGAAAAATGAAATAGTTTTAAGGTAATTGTAGTATATTTTCTTATGTGACTACCTTTTTATTGTCTCATTTATATTGTGACATTATTATTTTTATATTTGTCTTTTTCAGCTTTTATTATTTATTAATATTGTTTATTCTAAATTCTCTAAACAATTGTCTGTCAAACCTTATTCATTATGCAAAATATATTGTTTGTCTATTTATAAAAAGTTCAAATTTACTTTTTGGTGTATTCTTCAAATTGCAAGCATTGCAACAAGTCAAAACACTATTTTGACTTTTGATACTATTATATCAAATTCTTGAGGCTGGTTTTATTACTCCAACTTTGTCTTATATTTTTTAATTAAAATTTACATCACTCACATTCTTACTTTATAAGATTTTCATACATCTTATCTTCTCCAGGTCTTATTTATAGTGTAACATTGAACGTGTTATTATTATTCAATTTATACATGTTAGCTACTACGATTTTTCTATGAAATTTGGCTTTAGGTGTAATGACCTCGAAGGTCATTTTTGGTATTTTCGATAAAATTACCATTTTTCCTTCCCGAAAGTTGTCTTGGATCATTTCTGGTTGAGTTTAAAAGTCAAATTTAAGAACCTTGCAAAAAGTTGAAGTTTTGCTAAAGAAAAAGTTTTAAAGGTTTAAAGTTGAAAATTTCAAGTTTTGTGGTCATCTTGAGTTTCAGGATTGAAATTCAATTCCATTATTTCCATCAGCTCCGGAATGCCGAATCTGGTCTAGGAGAACTTACAAAACTGAATTTGGAGTTACAATGGAGATTTTAGACCCAAAGTTGCATTTTCAATTGATTTTAGATCATAGTTCAACTTTGGTCAACATTTAGAGATTGGAAGCTCAAATTGAAATTCTGATAGTTTCGAATAGTGAAACTAACACTAGAAATGGTCTCGTTGTAATTTTTAGAATTTCCAAGATTATTTTGGGTATTTGAGTCCTAAACTAGTTTAAATGATCTTTCTTGGGTTCCGAGCCAAGGAGGTCTCAGAATCAAAATCTGATGACTCCATTAAGTTCAAAATGTCGTTTCTAGTAGGGTCCTATGTTGGGCTTGTGTTCATGCGGTTCTGAATGAATTTTGAGGGTATATTTCATGATTTTCTTGTGTTGTGTTTGCCGATATCTGGTGTGGGTGACCTAATGCTCCGCGTTTGTGGGTATTTCTCCACATTCGCGAAGTGTGAAGTCCCCAACCTCCCATTCGTGGAAGTGGGCCCACATTCGTGGAGTTCGTGTTGCCTTACCTTCGTGTTCGCGGAGGTAGTTCCCGCATTCGTGGAGTGCTGGCCCCATTAATCTTCGCGTTCACTGAGCATTAAATGGATCTGAACTGGTTTATACATTTTTCACTATTTTTAAACTTTCAAGCTTCATTTTGGAGAGATTCTTCAAGGTTTTCTAAGGCAAATCTATTGGGTAACTATTTTCCAACCTATTTCTTCAATTTTCATTAATTAAATTGTGTTTTTAACTTATAATTTAGGGTTTTAATTGTATAAATTATTTTTCTTTAATATTGATTCCTAATGCTAAATTGATGATTTCTATCGCATTTTAATTTCATTTTCAAAATGGTTTTCACCGTTAAGAACCTTATTACTTGGGAAACATTTTCATGTATTAAATTTTAAATGTCAATTGTTTTTTCTAATATGTAATTTTTGACCATTTTATCCTTTTCATCTGAATTACTTGATTTTAATGTCATTAGATTCGTTATATGATCTTGATGCCATATTTGAATAGATCGTGTTGATTTGAATTATCGAGGAAGGAAAAACGCAATGGATTTGACTTAATTTGAGACCTTTTCTAATGCAAGTGGACTTCTAACCTTTTGTTAAGTATGATTGAACATTGTATGCTCCTATGTGTGTGGAATTGAGTATTTTGAGGATAGAATTATATCATCATAGGTTTTGATCATGAGATTTCGATTTGAGTACTTGTTTGTGTTTTGAAATCTTGACTTGTGAGATATTGAGGATTCATATTATATATGATCTTGTGAATTATTTGATATTGATGTTGAGAAGGCACCTATGTTGAAACTGTGATGATATTGAGATCTTGATGATATTGAAACTGTGATTAGATTGATATTAAAATTGTGATTCTATTGAGACCATGATGACATTAAAATTGTGAAGAAATTGAGATTGTGCACATTGCATTCATTATTATTTATGCATTAATACTTGTGATGGCTACGACAAGGGATGAGTAAGATAATATGTAAATTGGTGGCCGAGGTTTCTATCGGTAGATGATTAGCTTAGGTTGCTACCGGCGAGCCGAGGTAATATGCCAACTAATATTGTGGACGAGGTCATTTCCGGTCGGGTGAGGATTGATCGAGATCATTACCGACAATGTTCACTAATACATGACCCTTACGTGGCCCCAATGGGTTTCAGCTTGAGTTTATTAGCAGATGTGTGTCATAGAACAAATATTCATCACGATTATTTAATATTGCATCACATTATTTATATCTCATGACATCCACTCCATCTCATATCATTCCTGCTTTGATATTATTATGTGTTGCTTATGAGACTAGATATCTATTGTACTATTTGACTTGTGTATTAGTGTGATATTTTGAGATATGTTGCTATGTGATGAGTGTGTATATATATATATATTCTTGTGATTTATATATTTGTGGTGTTGGGATTTTCTGAGTGCAAGTGTGTAGTTTGGTGGTATGTGGTTGGATGGATAGTAGTACTTATGTTCTTTATTGCTTTACTTTAGGTTAGTTCCATTTGCTGAGTACCTAGTTGTTTGGTGCTCACCCCTTGCTACATTTTTGTGAGTTGTGAACATGATCCTTCTTGCTAATATTCTTCATTATCAAATTAAGCTTTTGGATCTTTTGAGAGGTATTTGGTTGTCTCTTTGGCAGACCTTTGAGGGTTCTACTTTATGTTACGTTCTATTTGAGAACTAGATATTGAGACTTGTATTTCATTTTAGCATTCTTATTATAGAGGCTTGTACATATGACACCAGTTATGGGATAGTTGTAGTTTTGGCTTCCCTACATTTATCTATTACTTTAGACCATTTTATCTTTCACTTTTATTATTAAGTTGGGCTATTCAGATTTTGGGATGACTCGCCTTGGAGGATTAGGTGAGTGCCATCACACCTGTATTTTGGGTCGTGATAATTTGATATCAGAGCCCCAGGTGAGGACTAGAGCTACAATGGCTATCAGACGAGGGGAGGCAGCCCCTGCGGTTGTTATTGAGACCCCAGCTAAGGGTGGGGATTAAGTCAGAGGTCGAGGTAGAGGTCGGGGATAAGGATAAACACCAACCAAAGATTATGAGTAGGGCATCTTCCCCAAGCCAATTATGGAGCCTAGAGAAGTACAGGTTCCTCTTGAGTATGTTGCAACACCACTACTTCAGGATACACATTTGAGAGTTCTGGGGGTGATTGAGACTTTGGGACGGGCAGATAACCCAATTGATACACCGAGTACTTCCTATACACGAGTGAGGGTTCAGCCGTCGGAGCAGTAGCAAGCCCTTGAGGCCAGATACAAATGGGGTAACCACCCACAACACCTATTATTAAGATTCCTCCAGCAATTGCATTTACTGATGACGAGCAACAGAGATATGAGATGTTCCGAAAGATGGACCTACCCATTTTCATGGTGGGAAGATCAAGGATGCCTACGAGTTTTTGACTACTTGTAGGGAGTTACTTGATTTCATGGGGTAAGCTGAGACTCATGAGGTACGGTATGTTACCCTCTAGCTCTATGAACCAGCTAGAGAGTGGTGGAGGACTTATTCAGGATCTCTTCCAATTGGGTCTCCTAAGATGACTTGGAAGACATTATCTAGTGCCTTCTATGATAGATTTATCCCTTGGAGTGTTTGAGAGGAGAGTCGTTTGAGGTTAAAGAGTTTGGGACAGGGCATCATGATCATGTTTGAGTATGAGATTCATTTAAGCTAGCTAACTAGGCATGCTACAACTATACTTCCTACCAAGGCGGAGAGGGTTCACCAATTTATGAGAGGGTTGGCATATTCTATCAGAAAATTAGTGTTTTGGGTGTTCTGAGAGGGTTTATCTTTTCGATCAGTGGTCAATACCACCAAGGAGGCAGAGATTATGGAGAGAGAAGATTTTAGGGACCCCAAGAGGGTCCGTTCATCTGGACAGCTCACGAGTGCCTTATCTGGAAAAAGAGGTATAACTAAGGGAGGTGGTTCATTCCAGTACCGCGGGATTTATGCAACCTTGCCAACTTCAGAGAAAGGATGAGGTCCTCGTGATTCCTATAGCTAAGGTCAAAGTTCATCTGGTTTGCAATAAAGGCCTATGGGTCGGGGCAGTTATAGTATCCCCCAGCTCCTTTTCTGTAGTAGTCCACCCCTAGATCATATTTTGGGTGTGGATCTCCTAATCATATGATTCGACAGTGCCCCATACACTTATTATGGGCCTCACCATTCTTACTCCGCCGTACTGATTAGAGATCTGTCACCATCAGCTAGAGGTACAAGCCCACAGGCTAGGGGTCGAAATAGAGGTCAGGCCAACAGAGGTGAATGTACCGGAGGTATAGGAGAAGGTGATTCCTCTACATATTCAGGTGGTAGAGGGGCAACTTCTACTAGTGGAGGACGGGGTGGCCATTGTTATGCTTTCCTAGGTAGACCCAAGGTAAAGGCCTTTGATGTTGTCATTACAGGTATTATTCTAATTTGCCATCACCCTAAATTTGTGTTATTTGATCCTAGCTCCATTTATTCTTATATGTATGCACATTTCTCCTTGGGATTTGATTTGCCATGTGATACTATGTCTATGCCTGTTCATGTTTCGATCCTAGTAGGTAAGCCCTTAATAGTAGATCAGGTGTACCAATCCTGTCTTATGACCTTGGCTGGCTATGAGACTTGGGTGGATATGATTATATTAGATATGGTAAATTTTGATGTTATTTTGGGTATGAATTGACTATCTCCGTATCATGCTATTCTTGATTGTTATGCCAAGATCGTCACCTTAGCCATGCCAGGTGACCGAGGATAGAGTGGATAGGTTCGAGGGGTTCTTATCTTAATAGAGTTATATCTTATATTCTGAAAGTCGATTGATAGAGGGTGTTTGACTTATTTGACTTTTATTTTTGATATTGTTGTTGAGCCACCATATATCGACTCTATTTTGATGGTTTGTGAATTTTCAGATGTGTTTCCTACTTATCTATCGGGAATCCCTCCTGAAAAGGATATTGATTTTGCTATAGATCTTGAGCCAAGCACTAAGTCCATTTTTATCACTCCCTATTGCATGGCTCCAACTGAGTTGAAAGAGCTAAAAGAGCAACTCCAAGATCTATTGAGCAAGGGATGCATTCACCCTAGTGTTTCACCTTGGGGCACCCCGGTCTTTTTTGTGAAAAAGAAGGATGGATTCATGAGAATTGTATTGAATATAGGTAGTTGAACAAGGTAACTGTCAAGAATAAGTACTCACTCCCTCGTATTGATGACTTGTTTGATAAACTTCAGGGAGCTACTTTGTTTTCTAAGATTGACTTGAGGTTTTGGTATCATCAGTTACAAATTCGACTTTTAGATATTTCCAAGACAACCTTTCAAACCAGGGATGCCCACTATGAGTTTCTTGTTATGTCCTTTGGTTTGACTAATACCCCTATAGTATTTATGGAGTTGATGAACGGGGTGTTTCAGCCGTATTTGAATTCGTTCGTGATTATGTTCATTGATGATATTTTGGTTTATTCCAACACCTAGGAAGATCATGTGAGGCATTTGAGGATTATGCTCCAGAGGCTTAGGGAGGAGAAGCTTTATGCTAAATACTCCAAGTGTTAGTTTTGGTTGAGTTCTGTGGTGGTGTCCAAGGAGGGCATTCGAGTCGACCTAGCAAAGATTGAGGTTGTTCGAGATTGGACTAGGCCTACCTCAGCTATAGAGATTCACAACATTGTGGGCTTGGTTGGTTATTATCATCATTTTTTGTAGGGTTTCTCTACCATTGCAGCTCCACTTACCAGGCTCACTCAGAAGAACATGGTATTTTACTGGTCTAATGAGTGTGAAGAGAGCTTTCAAAAGCTCAAGTTATTGTTGACTATAACTCCTATTTTGACATTGCCGAAGGAGGGTATTGATTTCATCATTTATTGTGATGCTTCAGGAGTGGGGTTAAGTGGTTTATTGATGCATAAAGGGAAGGTTATTGCTTATGCTTCGAGGCAGTTGAAGGTCCATGAGAAGAATTATCCCATTCACAATTTGGAGTTAGCTGTTGTGGTATTTGTGTTGAAGTTGTGGCATTACTATCTATATGGAGTTCATTATGAGATCTTTACTGACATCACAACTTACAGTATATTTTCAGCCAGCGGGATCTAAATTTGAGGCAGAGAAGGTGGATTGAGCTCCTGAAGGATTATAACTTGACTATTCTCTATCATCCTGGGAAGGCCAAACATATTGTATTTCGACAGCACATCAACATCCTTAATATAAAATTATTGCTTGTCCTCAAGCTATGGACTCAATCTTCATAAACAGTATAGTAACACACAAACCTCAGTCTAATGGTATACATCCTATCAATAAGAAAGCAAAGATACCCACACCACTTATATCCACATATAAGATAGCTATCAAGCAAATCAATGTAGATTAGTACATCCAACAGTGCAACTATGACAAGTAGTGTAATCAACGATAAGCAACAATCACTGAGTTAGTCTAATATTAATAATATTATACAAGTGCCCTCACAGAAAGAAGTCTCACATCTCACTCATAATAGTATTTTCAGATTCAATGTTTGTGTTGGACTTTGATTGAGTCTGTGCCATTGGTTTCAAGTCTGTGTGTTGCTATGCTGCTTAAATAGATTGAGTCTGTCGCTTGAGGGAAAATAATAATTTTAAGTTGAGGGTGTTGATGTGCTATCGAAATACAACACTGTTGATGCTTAAAACTTGGAATTTTATGTGTTTTCAATGTGATGTTAGTAGGTTTGATTGTATTTTTGTGTTTGTTTTGCAGGATTACAGTGTTGGCAAAGTTTTGGAAGAAATATGTTGAAGTTGCTGATTTTTGGTGTTCCACGAGACCCTCTACGAGTCGTGGAGTAGTCCATGAATCGTGGAGCGGGTTTCGTATACAATTTCAATGAGGGGTGCAAAGTTGAAGCCAACTCTACGAGGAGGATCCACGATTCGTACAATGTTACACGAGCCGTAGAGTGATGGTCGTGCCCTGAGGATTAGAAATTGGAGATATGTTGAAAATTCATCAGACGAGACCTTCCATGGGCCATAGAATCTTACACAGATCGTGAAATAATTTCATAGACGTCAACTCTTGAACACTACCGAGTCCACAAAATTTTGATCTACGAGCCGTAAAGAGGTCCCGTGAAGCTTGCCGACACAGTTTTCCTAGTTTGTTTTGGATTTGTATTTTACTTATTATAAATAGATTTTTAGGTTATTTTTCACCAAGTTTCCAGGGAGAACGAAGTTTGAACCTTGTTTTAGTGAATACATTTAGGATTTATCATACATTGTGTGCTCTTGATTCAAACTCGTGATCTTAATTGAAGAGTTAAAATTTTGTGATTTCCATTTCATCGTGTAAGTGCTTAATTATGTTCTTCTACATCATAATCTCTATGTTTACACTGATAATGCATAGCTAAATCCACAACTAGGGGTTGTGGGAACCATGATGAACTAACAAAGTAAAATCGGTTAACATGTAATTTCTTAAAGGTGTCTTAGGGTGTATTAATTATTCTCTTCACTTTAATTAATTTTTAATGGTGGCCAACATTAGAACTCGCCTAGTATCACTTGCCAGATTAAGGAAGTGACGAATAGAAAAAGAGGTAATTAACAGGAGACGATCAAGTTTTTTCTCGTCTAATCAACTTAACCAAATTAAGGGGAGGTTGTACTGAAATAAGAGTAAGGGTTAGTAGTGCCACACCATGGAGATGGATCAAGTTTTGGGGTGAAATTTACCTATTTGCTGGATCAAAGACTTAGGTAAACCTAACTTACTGTCCTACACCTACACACCAGAAGAGAATTGCATGCTTCCGATATTACCACGTTAGGGATTCATGGGAAACACTTAACCCTAGTTAGCTCTTCCACTGATTGTTCATTACTTGCTTTATTTAGTTTACTTTAAATTTTTATTTTCAAACCCCCTTTTCCTCAGGAGATAATAGGTTAATCACTCTCAAGGTGCATTGAATTGATTCTTGAGTCTACCATATTTCTTGTGGGAATGATTCTAATCTCGGTTAGGTTATTTATTTGACGACCGTTTTACCTCAAAAAGGTATTGTGGCTTGAGTGATATCACTTTGATTGGAGGCAATTCTTATTAAGGTTTTTCCACCATTATGAATATACCCCAAGGACGTTTTTGAGATAGTGAGACATTATTACAAGATGTTTGCACTAGAAGACATTAACCATCAAATCGTTTGATTTTTACTTTACTTTCATCTTTCTCAGACGTTTATATCCTTAATAGCTATCTTTTGAAGATTGCTATGAACATGAGAGGATAAATACCCTTGTTCACAGTTTATGGTAGTATCATGATAGACTTGTTAGATTACATATCGTCGTGCTACGGCATACTCATATGATTGTTTACTTAATTTTGTGCATAATTTTTGTGTTGCTTAGATACTTTAGTAGAAAATATGTGACTCGAGATGGGGAGTCTAAGCTATGCAATATGGTTAATGATTGGTAAATGAAGCCACATGAATTTTTCATGATTCATTTTTAAGATAAAGTACTACACTCTTTTATTGCAGTACCAAGATACTTTAAAGGATTTGCCTCATTTTTTTCAAAAAAATAAAAGTAGGCTTTTTATACTTCATCACTTTAAAATAATGAAACTTTTCAATAAAAATCATCAACTTTCAACTTTCACGAGTACTCATAAATAAGTTGTATCATCTTTTTTCTATTTAAAAAAAAGATCTATTAATAAAAAAATATGTCAATGGAACACACATTTCAATAATGAAAAATAATATTAAAAATGTTATGAAATTGACTCTAAAATTAACTTAAATAAATTAAGAGCGGAATAATAAAGCAAGAAAATTAGCGGAAGAAG
>JBCEWC010002304.1:0-35265 GCA_038996855.1 Solanum aculeatissimum
ATGGTATTTACATGAGGTTCCTCTTTAAGAAAGTCCCCGAGAGGGCTTAGTTGATCCATGATTTATGTTTCATCTTTTGTTTCCTTTTCGTTTTCTACGGGCCGTACATTGTTTTAAGAGCCGTGCTGGTAACCTGTGGATCACTTTCCAGAAATTCCAAATTTCCTTCATGTTGATAGTCCCATGTATGACCCTATCTACGGACCTTAGTCCTTTCACGGGCCGTCATTGGGTCCGTGGGTTACCCCACACTTGGAAACTTTTTCCCTTTCCTGAAGTTCATGTTCTAAGAACCAACCTACGGGCTGTACCTCAATCGACGGGCTGTACCTCAATCGACGGGCTGTAAGTCGCCCTCGTAGAACTGACTCCAGGTCAGTTTCAGGCCAATTTTTCCGCACTCTCAGGCTCCTAAACTGGGGGTCGTTACACTAGTCCAATTTCCCAGTCATTCAGTGCTCTCCTGAAAAGTAAATTCTAGCCTTGTTGGCTCCATATCTGTGAGATAGTATCATTTTTCTGCAAGCTCGAAGAGTATAATTGGGGAAATAAGTTCCTCAGGCTGTTCTCCCTTACCCAAACTTCATTTCAGAAAGCAGTTTTCATACCACTACCAACATCGATGGAGATGTTGTTAATAAAGTTAGGCCAGAGTCTCCTGATTGTTTTCCAGACACTACAACCACATGTGCTCATGACTTCTTCAGTTATCCATTGGTTAAGTAAGCCATACTTTCCTGCTATGTACCTTCTCCATAAGATCCCATCTTTCTGTGCAAAATCTCCATAAGCCATTTCTGTAGGGGAGTTATTCTGTATGCTGAGATTCTTCAGACCAAGACCCCCTTGTTCTCTGCTAAGGGTAAGAATATCCCATTTCACCAAATTGTAGCCTTTCTTCTCCTTATTCCCTTGCCATAGGAAGGATCTTCTCAATCCATTGATTCTTTTTTCTATACTTTTAGGAATAGGAAATAGACTCATGATGTATGTAGGAAGACATCAAGCACTGCTTTAGTAAGTGTCAATCTGCTGCCCAGGG
Source organism: Solanum aculeatissimum (assembly GCA_038996855.1). Classification (NCBI taxonomy): domain Eukaryota; kingdom Viridiplantae; phylum Streptophyta; class Magnoliopsida; order Solanales; family Solanaceae; genus Solanum; species Solanum aculeatissimum. The sequence continues at coordinate 1,043 of JBCEWC010002304.1, forward strand.
ATAAACACCGACTCTTCCACCTTGAGAGTTTTTTTTTGCATCTTTCTAGCACCTCACTCCATACCTCCAACTCTTTATTCTTAGCACCTAGGCATATCCAAGTATTTTGTTGGTAGTGCTCCAATCTTGCAGCCCGGATTTTGTGCTAACCATTGCAAATTATCAACTTGGTTAATGCAGATGTTTTGATGGGACTTCAACTCCTAACTGCTCTTTTAAATCTAAAAGTCTGGTGAATCTTTATAGCTGGAGCAACAATTCCCCTGTAAATGATGTGATTTCCCTTGTGGACTTCATTAGCTTAACAACTTTGAGTTTTTGCTGCAGGTCTTAACTCCCAAATCTCAACTGTTTTTTTGCAATTCTGCTATCACCTATTTTCTTTGTAACTATCTTGCATCTTTTTGATGCCTTTTAATACAACCTCTTAATTAAAAAAAATAAAATTATCAACTTGATCGATGGGGAATAGCATACTTTTCAGCAGTTGACATGGAGACCTAAAATGCCTTAAAAAATTGTTATTGCTGTTAGATGTCTAATCTGCAACACCTCTGCTTCACAAAATATGAGGGCATCAACAACAACAACAACCTACCTAGTGGAATCCCACAAGTGGGGTCTGGGGAGGGTACCATGTACGCAGACCTTACCACTACCTCATAGAGATGAGAGGCTGTTTGCGGACTCGTCTCAAAAATCAAGCCCCATAAGCAAAAGATACTAGATATGGGAAAAAGGAAAATAAAGAAAAAAAGGAAAACGACTAATAATGAAAAGCAAATAAAAGTATGTAAATACGATAAAAGTAACAAATATAAGACGGATAATGACAACACAGGATATAAAGACACGATAACTCCTACTATATCACAAGGCCATACATCAACCTACCCCTATTAGCCTATTAGTCTTCTATCCTAATATGCGACCTTCACTCCTTTCTATCTAAGGTCATGTCCTCGGTGAGATGAAGTTTCGCCCATATCTTGTCTGATCACCTCTCCCCAATACTTCTTCGGTCTACCTCTACCCCTCTGTGTAACTCCTAAATCCAACCTCTCGCACCTTCTAACAGAGGCATCTGTACTTCTTCTCTGCACATGTCCAAATTATCGCAGTCTTGCTTCCCTCATCTTGTCAGCCACAGGGGCCACCTCTAACTTCTCCCGGATGGTCTGATTTCTAATCTTATCACTCCTAGTATGTCCGCTCATCCACCTCAACATCCTCTTCTCCGCAACCTGCATCTTCTGAACTTGTGAGTTTTTAATTGGCCAACACGCCACTCCATATAGCAGAGATGGTCTAACCACCATTCTGTAAAACTTGCGTTTAAGTTTAGGTGGTATCTTTCTATCACACAATACTCCAGAAGCAAGCCTTCATTTCGCCCATGTTGTCCCAATACGATGTATGACATCATCGTCGATATTGCCTTTAAGTTTAGGTGGTATCTTTCTATCACACAATACCCCAGAAGCAAGCCTCCATTTCGCCCATGTTGCCCCAAATACAATGTGTGACATCATCGTCGATATCGCCACTACTCTGGATGATAGACTCAAGATACTTAAAATTTTCTATCTTTGGAATAGGTTGAGTGGCAAGCATCACTTCAATGTCTACTTCATCTCTCGCAACACTGAATGTGTACTCCAAGCATTCTGTTTTGGTCCTGATTAGTTTGAACCCTTTGGATTCCAAAGTATATCTCTAAACCTCCAATTTATCATTAACTTTAACCCGAGTCTCATCAATTAGTACTATGTCATTTGCAAATAGCATACACCATGGCACCTCTTCCTGGATAGACCGTGTTAGCTCATCCATTACTAAGGCAAAAAGAAAAAGGCTCAACACAGATCCTTGATGAAGTCCCATCTCAACAGGAAAATTCTCTGAGTCTCCTCCCATCGTTCTTACTCGAGTTTTGGTTTCGTCATACATGCCCTTTATCACCCTAATACAAACTATTGGAACACCTTTCGCCCCTAGACATCTCCATAGCACATCCCTCGAAACTTTGTCATATGCCTTCTTAAGGTCAATGAACACCATCTGGAGCTCCCTCTTCCTCTCTCTATATTTCTCCACTAATCTCCAAACAAGATGAATTGCTTCAGTAGTCGCCCCGACATAAATCCGAACTGATTCTCTAAAATAGACACACCTTTTCTCACCCTCATGTCCACCACTCTCTCCCAAACCTTCATAGTGCGGCTTAACAACTTGATACCCCGATAATTGTTATAGTTTTGACTATCACCCTTGTTCTTGTACAATGGAACCATTGTACTCCTCCTCTATTCATCGGGCATCCTAGAAGTCTTCATAATAGCATTAAACAACCTAGTCAACCACTCAATACCATCCTTGACCATGCTCTTCCAAAAATTCACCGGAATCTCATCGGGTCTGACCGCTCTCCCTTGCTCATCCTACTAATAGCACGTTTAACTTCCTTAGCTCTGAAACGTCTGCAATAACCAAAATCTTGATGACTATCGGAGTGTGCCAAATCACACAACTCAATATCTCTATCCCCTTTTTTGTTTAAGAGTCTATGAAAGTAAGTTTGCCACCTTATCTTAATGGAAGTCTCATCCACCAACACCTCACCCTCCTCATCCTTAATGCACTTCACTTGGTCCAAGTCGCGAGCTTTTCTCTCTCTCTCCTTCGTGAGCCTATACAATCTTTTGTTCCTGCCTTTTTCACTTAACTCCACATAAAACACTCAAATGCTGTTGTCTTAACATTTGTCACTGCCGTCTTTGCTTCTGTCTTGGCCATTGGCCATCTTATAGATATCCTTAAGTCTTCGTTTTTCATCTTCATCTCTACATTCCAACCACTTCGTTTAGGCAATCTTCTTGGCTTTCTCTTTACCTTGAACTTCTCCACTCCACCACCAGTCACCTTGACGTTCACCAAAGGTCCCTCTCGAAACCCCTAGTACCTCGGTGGCTACTTTTCTAATGTAACTAGCCGTGGTGTCCCACGTGGTGTTCACCTCTCTACTACTACTCCATGCCCCCAAATCACTCAACTTTTCCCCATCTCTCGAGAAAGGAAAGGAGTTAGGCCACCCTATCTAATCCTCGGTTGGGCATACATAGCCTTCTTCCTCTTTCCCCTCTTAATCTCTAAGTCCATCACTAGAAGCCTATATTGAGTGGAAACATTTTCACTCGGAATTACCTTGCAATTCTTACAAAGGCTTCTATCATCCTTCCGGAGGAGTAACTAATCAATTTGGATCTTAGCTACCGTACTACGAATGGTAACCGAGTGATTTTTCCTCTTCAGGAAACATGAGTTAGCAATAACCAACTCAAATGCTTTAGCAAAGTCCAAGAGAAACGTCCCACCTCCGTTCCTCTCCCCAAAGCCAAATCCTCCATGGACATCGTCAAAACTCACTAGAAGTAGCACCGATATGCCTTCCAACTCATTTCCCTGACTTGCTTGATCATTAAACCTTTTATCTAACCATTAGTTTTTGCTATCTTAAGCATATGATTCAGCCCTTCCATTGCAATTAGAAATAGGAATGAGGATTGAGGACATAAAGTCTCCTTGTCTAAGACCTTTATGTAACCGGAAGAAACCCTCAGTGTTACCATTGATAATAACGAGAGAATTTCACACTTGAAATGCAAAATCTTATCCAGCTACTCCACCTAGTGCCAAATCCCATGTCCTTTAGAATTTTTACGAGGAAATTCCAATTAACAAATCATAGGCCTTCTCGTTATCTAGCTTGCACAAGATACCTGGTTTCTTTTGTTTCACCTTAGAATCTACCAACTTGTTGACTAATAAAGCTTCATCCATAAATGCCTTCCCTTCAAAATGCCATTTGTTGTTCATCCACCAATTTGCCTATAACTATTTTTCAACCTCTCAGCATGAATGAAATGAAGGCTTGCCCCTAGAGTATTGTGTGATAAGAAGATACCACCTAAACTTAAAGGTAAGTTTTATAGAATGGTGGTTAGATAACCCTCAGGGGTTGGCCTGGTGGCAATTGACTTGAGCCTTGGGGTTTGCTCCCTTTCAAGGTCTCAAGTTCGAAACCCACTGGGTGCAAACAATTTCTGAGGGCCATCGGACTGGATAAAACCTGAATTAACCGTGGTGCACTTGCGGAAAACTCCTTGCCGAGGGCCTTTGCACCCCCGGGATTAGTCGAGGCTCTAAGAGACTCGGACACCCGGTGCAAATAAAAAAAAAGAATGGTGATTAGATCATCTTTATTATATGAGGTGGAGTTTTGGCCAATCAAAACCCCCTTCCATTGCAATTAGAAATAGGAATGAGGATTGAGGACATAGAGTCTCCTTGTCTAAGACCTTTATGTGACCGGAAGAAACCCTCAGTGTTACCATTGATAGTAAGAGAGAATTTCACTCTTGAAATGCAAAATCTTATCCAGCTACTCCACCTAGTGCCAAATCCCATGTCCTTTAGAATTTTTATGAGGAAATTCTAATTAACATGATCAGAGGCCTTCTCGTTATCTAGCTTGCACAAGATACCTGGTTTCTTTTGTTTCACCTTAGAATCTACCAACTCTTTGACCAATAATGCTGCATCCATAAATGCCTTCCCTTCAAAATGCCATTTGTTGTTCATCCACCAATTTGCCGATGACTGTTTTTCGACCTCTCAACATGAATGAAATGGAGGCTTGCCTCTGGAGTATTGTGTGATAAGAAGATACCACCTAAACCTAAAGGTAAGTTTTACAGAATGGTGGTTAGATCATCTTTAATATATAAGGTAGAGTTTTGGCCAATCAAAAACTCGCATGTTCAGAAGATGCAGGTTGCGGAGATGAGGATGTTGAGATAGATGTGTGGACATACCAGGTGTGATAAGATTAGGAATGAGGTTATTCAGGAAAAGGCAAGGGTGGCCTCTGTGGTTGACAAGACGAAAGAAGCGAGACTGAGAGGGTTTGAGCATGTGCAAAGGAGGAGTGTTACTGCTCTTGTTAGGAGGTGCGAGAGATTAGATTTAGGGGTTACGCAAACGGGTAGAGGTAGATCAAAAAAGTATTAGGGATATGTGTTTAGACAGGATATGACACAACTTCATATTACCGAGGGCATGACCGTAGATAGAAAGGAATGGAGGTCGCGTATTAGGGTAGAAGGTTAATAGGCTAGTAGGGCTAGGTTGTTGTCTTGTCTGCGCTATAGTAGGTTAATAGGATTAATTGCGTTTTTATAGTGTGTTGTTACTACCCGTCAATTATTTTGCTGCTACTTATTTTTATTTATAGAATTGCCATTGCTTTCCATTTTAGTCGCTACTCTATATCACTATTTTTTGCTTTTGGGATTGATGTATTTGAATCGAGGGTCTTCCGGAAACAGCCTCTCTATCTCTCTGAGGTAGTGATAAGGTTTGCATATACTTTACCCTCCCCAGATCCCACTTGTGGGATTTCACTAGTATGTTGTTGTCGTCAGTTATCAACTTAGATATGATTTTCTATACCCCTCCAATCAAACTGATTGGTCTTAAGTTTTTCAATTCCATATCTCCAGGCTTCTTTGGAATTAATGCTATGAAAGTGGCATTTAAGGACTTCTCGAAAATACTCCTTTGGTGGAAATTATGAATGGTTTGCATCAGATCCTCTTTTAGGTTAGCCCAGCATGTCTTGAAGAAATCCATAGTAAATCCATAGTAAATCCATCTGCCCAGGAGCCTTATCTCCGTCACACTGCTTGATGATTTGTACCACCTCTGCCTCTGTGCATGGTCTTTGGAGCCACTATTTTCTTCCTCAGATAGTAGGGCACCTTTCCAGGTTAAAGGAAGGTCTCCATAGTTCAGATTCTGAGTACAAATTGGAATAGAACTTTACCATTTCCTCTTTGATTTCTTTGGGATCCTGCACCTCCTCACTTCTTATCATGAGTTCATCTATAGTATTATATTCTCATGTGAGCTGTAGCCACTCTTTGGAAAAATCTAGTGTTGTTATCTCCTTGCTTCAACCGAAGGGTTCTAGACTTTTGCCTCCAGCTAGTGCCAGAACTTCCAACTCCGCCGGTATTGTAACCCTTATTGTCACTTCATCATTAGAGAGAAGCCTATCCTCTTCTATTTTGTCAAGCTCAGAAAGTTCCTCCAGGAGATTGTTTTTCCTGTTGGCTAAGTCAGAAAAAGTCTTCTTACTCCATCCTTTTAGCTTTTCCTTTAGCATTTTGAGCTTGGCCCCTAATCTGTAATCAGGGCACCCTTCAATAGCAAAGCTAGTCCACCAGTCCTGTACCATATCCTTAAATCCCTCCACCTTGAGCCACCAAGTTTCAAATTTGAAGTAGGGTTGTCTCTGTTCCCGATCTCCACATTCGAGAAATATAGGACAGTGGTCAGAAGCTACCCTTGGTAGAGTTCTTTGTCTGATGCTTTTGAAATTTCCTCCCATTCCATAGACTACAAAAATCCGTCCAACCTAGTAGCACTTTGATAGTTAATCCCCCTGAACCAAGTGTAATTCCCACCCATCAAAACTGGATCATGAAGTTCCATTCTCCTCTATCCAACTAGAGAATTCAAACATTATGTAAGTGAGTCTGTTGCATCCACTTCTCCCTGCCATATGTCTAACTGTATTAAAATCCTCCCTTTGACCCAATGATGACCACACATTGCCTTCAAAGCTGCAACTTTTTTCCCAACATTCTAGATTTTCAGTTCTAGTGTGGGGTGCATAAGCACCAGTAAAGAACCAGCAAAAAGAATTAAGAACTGGCTCGAATCTATAAGTGACCGAGAAGTTGCCTTCCTCTACCTCTGAACCCTTCGACACTATGCTGTCCCACATAGTTGGTATACCCCCTTTGCTTCCTACTGCTTCTTTATATCCACATTCCATCCATATTGACTACCACAGTTGATATGCCACTTCCTCTACTTTTTTTTATTAATTTTTGTTTCTGAAGACAGATCACATCTGCTTTCCATTTGTGTAGACATGTCTTAACAAGAGCTTTATTAGTCGAGTTGTTTAGACCTCTCATGTTCCATGACAAAATTTTGATCTTCATCTAAATGTTAAGCTGAGAGTCTTCCCCCTGCTTCTTACATCTTCTACTCCTTGTTCAGGCTTGACTGCAAGTTTTTCGACTCATTTTTGCCTATGCCTCTGCTCTTGGGTGTCACATTTGCTTTCCTTATCTCCTTAGTTTCTAGTGCCACTTTTCTCTCATTAATTCTCATGAGGAGAGCCAAAGTTTCGATTTCAAAACCCTCAAAAGCTACTCCGTAAGTATTGCTCAGTTCTAGAATGTGGGAATTCACCCAGCTTGATGCCTCTGTTTCAAGATCTGCTGAGTTCTGAATTGTCATTGGTTCTGCCTCGAGCATTTGCTGTATTTGTAGGTCTGTTCCGTTCTCAGGATGGTCCAAGTTTTGTGACTTATTTTCATTGGTTTGCGTCGTCCGGCACTGCTGCATGTGCGGAACTTCTTCAGATGGTGGTTCTTGACCACCTTTACAATTCTCCTTCACCTCATTTGCTTTCTCCCACGACTCAACAACTTCAAGGAACTGAACGGTTAAGTCTTTGACTGCTTAAAAGGGGTCACATGCAAGTCATGCTTTTTCTTTCTGGTCATATTTGTTGTGTAAGCTATGGGCCTTGGGCTTTAACTTGATAATATCTCTAGGCCCAATTTAATTTTCAAATTGGAGTCTACCCGCCCCCCTTCATTTAATTTTAAATGATCACCCTTTGTCTCAGCACGTGACGAGGCATGTGGGTCTGACCTAACCTCCTCCTTCTGACCTCTATAGGTATCCTCGTATCTCTCTTTACCTGTTAGGCTTCTTTTACAGTACTCCTGGGTAAAGACCATGGGAGCTTTCTCTTTTCCAGTGGAAAACCTCGTCGGAGTTTCAGTGCAGACCTGCATCTTGAAGATCATTCCATCACTTCCCACCGTACCTATCCTCATAGCTCTCTTTACCTGTTAGGCTTCTTTGATAGTACTCCTAGGTAAAGATCATGGGAGCTTTCTCTTTTCCGGTGGAAAAGCTCGCCAAAGTTTCAGTGCAGACCTGCATCTTGAAGATCATCCGGTCACTTTCCATGATACCTTCTTCAGAATATTGCTGCCATCACCTTGGATCTTAATTCTTGACCATTTGAGGTTATTTTGTAGGTTGGTTTCCTCCTCCATTTCGATCCACCCTCCACAGAAGCCGCTGATGGCCTTGAATACCCTTTGGGTCCACAGGTGGAGAGGCAGACCCATTATTCTGACCCAAGTATCCATGATTTCTTTCTTCTCCGCTATCATTCCTACCCTGGGGTTCCACCATTGGAGTCTGACAGGGACTTTCAAGAAATTCCAATCCCCCACCATTACTTGTTTTGCTGTAGCTTTGGAGACGAATTCGAAAAGAAAGAGACCTCTCCCCATCTCATAGATATTAAGTCCATGGGCTTGCTTCCAGAGGTTATTAGACTATCTTCTCACTTCAGATAGGGTAGTTGCAGCATTAAATTCACCTACCAGACTCCTTTTTAAGGCCTCATTTTGATTTATTAACGAGTCTTCAATGCTAATGATTCCTCCATCTTTTACTTCAACCCCTTTATTAACCACTATACCTTCTCTGTTCCCCCATTTAAAGCTCCTGAGCATTTCTGCATAAGGAATGTTTTTGTCAGTCAGCCTATTCTCCTCAAGGTTGTTCTTCGTCCCGTGGCTATTAATGAACCATTCTATTTTATCTGCGATCCCTGTCCACCCAGCATTGGTTGTTTGCTCTGGGATAATGATGACGGATCTCCTTCTCCCTCTTACATTTATCAGGCTTATATATCTGCCATATTTGTTGAAATTATGAGCTCAAAAAGATCTCTGCTAGAGGTTCTGTTTTCTTTCATCTTCTGATTGTTTCCTCTTGTCCTGGATGCCTCCTTGAGCGTCTTCACTATCCACTCCATTGCCTTCATATTGAAGGAAGTTCTTGTGATGGAGTTCCTGCTTGTTTACGCCCATTCATACCATTTGCCAGTGGTCCCTGCTAACTTTTCTATGTTGAAGGATTTAAGCCCTACTGCAAAATAGATGGTGTCATCTGTCGTTCGCTATAGAGAATTCTGAAAGAAAGAAGGTGGGAAAGAGAAAGTCCGGTGGTCAGAAGGACCACCGGAGGGGGTGGAAAGAGGGAAAGTCGGGGAAATTTAAAAATGCATTGGGAGTTGGGAGCTTTTTTTGGATCACATCTTTAGAAAACATAATTTGATTTGAAACTGCTTCAGTCTCTTGGTTTTGCTAGAAGCCTAGAACTAGATTGCTTCTTTATTGGAGTTTCTTTGATTGACCTGTTCCCCTTCTTTGGCGTAACTTTACAGCTTACGTGTTTTGCAGCTGGTCATGCAACAGAGTCTTTTTCCGATTTTGTAGTAGGGTATGGAGAGTTGTGGTCTGCACAATTGTTGTCATCTGTTGTTAGAAAGGTGGGTTTCTTGTAGATTTTGTCCAATTTTACATAGTTAATTATGTCTTCTGGTTATGAAATTAAATTCATCCCCTATCTTGGCTCTACCTTTTAAATTTATATTTACAGAATGGTGTAGAGTGTAAGTGGATGGACACTAGGGAAGTGCTTGTTGTGAACCCGACAAATTCTAACCAAGTTGATCCAGATTATTTGAAGTCAGAGGAGAGACTTGAGAAATGGTACTCTAACAATCCATCTAAAACAATCATTGCAACGGGCTTTATAGCTAGCACGCCGCAGAATATTCCCACTACTTTGAAGAGAGATGGTAGTGACTTCTCCGCTGCTATAATGGGGTCTCTTTTAAAAGCACATCAAGTTACAATTTGGACAGATGTTGATGGCGTATATAGTGCAGATCCTAGAAAAGGTACGTCTTTGCTCATTGAATGCCTTTTTCCAACCTGATGCCTTTCTGGACTTTCATGAGCCAAAATTTTATCCAAGTATTTATCGTTGGTATTAGGATGTTTTCCAACTAAAAGATGTCTCATTTGCAGTTAGTGAGGCAGTTATACTGAAGACATTGTCGTATCAAGAGGCGTGGGAAATGGTGAAGTCATGACATTCTATGCAGTTTCTGAATTTAGTATGGTCTCTTATGGCCCTTTGTAACAGCAGAATTTCTTTTTTTTTGGGCAGTCCTATTTCGGTGCCAATGTCTTACATCCTCGAACAATTGTTCCAGTGATGCAATATGACATTCCAATAGTTATAAAAAATATCTTCAACCTCTCTGCACCTGGAACAATGATCTGCCGATCCTCTGGAAATGAATACGAAGATGGACAAAAATTGGAATCCCTTGTCAAAGGATTTGCAACAATTGACAATGTAGCCCTTGTGAATGTTGAGGGGTAAGGATGCGCAATTGATTCAAAAGTAGTGACATGCATGGTTTCTTTATTTTACATGATGTTTATTATCCTTTTTTTTAGAACCGGAATGGCTGGTGTTCCTGGTACAGCTAGCGCCATTTTTAGTGCAGTGAAAGACGTTGGTGCAAATGTTATCATGATATCCCAGGTACATTAATCCACTGATTCCTGTTGTACTTGTTATTGTATGACTACATGAACTTTGATTGGCGGCTATATTACAGGCTAGCAGTGAGCATTCAGTGTGCTTTGCTGTACCTGAGAAAGAAGTGAAAGCCGTTGCAGATGTTCTGGAGTCTAGGTTTGGTCAGGCTTTGAGTGCAGGACGACTTTCTCAGGTATTGTGCTTTACTGATTGTGTTTGAGAAGTTAACAATGTTATCGATCCAATAGTAGCAGAAAGTGAAAAATCTGTTCGGTTCTTGGCTGTTGGCACCATCTTTAATAAATGCATTTTGCATCAATTGCACTTTCATTTCCTGGTTAAGGTTTTAATTTAAGCCCTGTTACGCGATAAAAGGTCCCCTTCTTCTTTTATCTTTTATCTTGTTCATTTAGATGTTGTACAAGACAAGTTAGATGAAAAATAGAAAATTTGCAGTAAAGATGCTGTGTGACAGAACTTCAATAGGTCTCCTCTTGGAGAATATAATCCCGTTCGCACGTTGAGGTTGTTAGATATGCATTATGCAACACTGAGAGCTCCAAGGATCATTAGTTCTTGCTTAAGAAAAAAAGCCAAGAGAAGTTAAAATGTTGTTGATTTGAGGGAGTACAATGAATCTTTTATTAAATGAAAATATCAATTGAGGAAGAATGCAGTGAAAGATGATAAATTAATATTTCTGAAGGAAAAGGTATATCTGAGACCATATTTTCCAAAATCATATTGGATATTAATAGTTATGAAGGAAAAGGTATATCTGAGACCATATTCTCCAAAATCGTATTGGATATTGGAAAGGATGCATTTATGAAAATCATGCTATCTTGCATCATATCTATGACTATATACGTAGTCATATCTTTTCGAATTGTAAAAATATATATAAAAATATAATGTCTAAGTGGGGAGTTTCTTATAACTGACATACACCATGTGAGTTCATGATGCACCAACTTACAATTCCTGTTGGGAAGGGCTTTCCTATACCTTACTATGGTATGGAGCCTATTTATATGATGTGGATCCATTAAGCCTCAAAGGGTTAAAAAATTGGCCATCAAAGCGGCATTCTCAAATACGGTGGTAGGTAGTTATGAGACATTGGTTTTCTAAGCCGCATCCTTTCGGTGCTAAATAATCCTTCCAAAATTATATACTTATATGATATGCTCATATTTAAGTAAACTATCTGTCTGTCTAAATAAAGTGTGGGACAAAGCTCAAATCTGTGAGACAGCTCAAATTCTTCTTTCTAAAATCATATGCTGAAATCTCTTTCTAAAACATATCTCTCAAATCATGTTCATAGTTTAAATCACGAGATAATTTCTAGAACATGCATATCTTGTGATTGCTCAAAATAACTTTCATAATAACATAAAAACTCAAATAAAAAATATAAGCTTCATAAATCAAAAATGATATCTGGTCAAGATCAAATAAGGATGACAATGAAAGACCTTACTAAGTATAAAAAGAAAGTACAATAATCTAGAATCCATAATCATGAATAAATAGTTCAAGAAATCATGCAATTCGGGTCATAAATATGATAAATTTGAAAGTGGATTTGATAACCCTAACTATGGAATCAGATTCGTGACAATTCTTGTTTTGGACATGTGGGTGAAAGAAATTCCTCATTAGAGTCCTACATACTTAAGTGATGAAGCATGATGAAGAATCTTGGAAGATGAACCCTAGCCTTGGCGTTTTCTTGAAGTTCTTGAGCATAAAAATTTAGGAGAGAATGAGAGGGTTTAATAATGAAAAATTGATTTCCTACACGTTTAAGGCCATTTAGATAACTCCCTAAAGATTTTAGGACAAAAATACCCTTAAAAAACCGGTGAAATTTGGCCTTCTAACATCATTTTGGTGAAGGACAATCGCTTGGGTGACAGGCCGTCAATTAGGCCGTCAGAATTGGCCAAAAAATGACCTTACAGGTCTTTGACCCCCAAGTGTGACAGGCTGTTGCACTTGTGACAGATCGTCACTTAGACCGTCACTCACTGCCAGGTTGGAGCAACTCTGATAAATCAGCCATAACTTTTTACTTTGTACTCAGATTGACGAACGTTTGACAGCACTGGGAAGAAAACTTGTAGACTTTTAATTTGGTGGGTTATAGGTCACCTTAATCCTCATTTTTGAGAGACGTAGTTGTTTGAAGTTGATCCTTATATGAACTCATCCAAAAAACTTCTCTGATAGAGATGCTTTGGACATGTCTTGGTTGAGATTCCTTATGACTCTAAACCTCATCCGATACACTTAGTAAAGAACCTTAATATACATGTACAACTTAGAGATCATCGGGTTCGGGTTTATATGCATATAGAGAAAAGTTCAGATCTATGCTTAGAATTTACGGAGCGTTGCATATGGGAATTGGAGAAAAAGAAGAAGGAACTGCTCACCAGAATTATTGAGTTCGATAGTATTTGGCAGAATAGATCTTCAACTGAAGAAGAAACTGTCCAGAAAGCAAATGTGGTCAAAGATTTTGAAGATTATGCAAAAAAGGAAGAGATAGCTTGGAGACAAAGATCAAGAACATCGTAGACAAGAGAAGGGGTTAAGAACAGTTAAAGTTCTTTCAGAAAATTGGAGATGTTCACAAGAGGATAAATCACATTGATAAACTAATAGTAGCAGGACAAGAATTGGTGGAGGCTGCAAACATCAAAAGAGAGATTGTATTCTTTTACAAGAAGTTGTATAGTGATAGTGAGAACTGGAGGCCCTCTTACAACATGAGTAAGTACCATAGAATAACAAGAAGAACTGCAAAAACCTTTTGAAGAGGAAGAAGTCCAGTTTGGGCTTAAGACTTGTGCCTATAGACAAATACCCTGGTTCAGATGGGTATTCCATGGTTTTTTTGTAAAATGCTGGGAGATTGTGAAGGCAACTGTACAGAACTTTCATTCAAGGGAGATTTTTGGGAAGAGCTTTAATGCAACTTGCATAGCTCTCATCCTAAACAAGAATGGTGCCATGGAGTTAAGAGATTTCAGACCAGTAAGTTTAATAGGAAGTGTCTAAGCTGATATCCAAAATTCTCACAGAAAGATTGAAGTGATGCATAAGCTAGTTGATACACAATAAATGCCTTCTTGATAGGTAGGCAAATCACTGATGCAGTTCTCATTGCTAATAAGTGTACAGATTCAAGAATAAAAGACAAGATTCTAGGAATTATGTGCAAATTGGATATAGAAAAAGCATATATGATCATGTTAACGAGAGCTTCTTGCTTGGAATCATGTAGAGGTTGTGATTTGGAATGAAGTGGATCAGGTGGATGAGATTTTGCATAAATACTGCCAGATTTTTAGTATTGATAAATGGTTCTCCTGAAGGTTTCTTTCCTTCCGACAGAGGATTGAGACAAGCTGATCCCTTCTCGCCTTTTCTGTTCATACTTGTGATGGAAGGATTGAACAACATGTTAAAGAAACTCACAGTAATGGATGGATTAGGGGATTTAATGTTGCAAAGGATGGGAATGGAAGAGTGGAAGTCACACATTTACAATATGCAGAAGACACTCTTCTGTGATGCAAAGGAGATACAACTCAAGATTTTGAGGGTAATCCACATTCTTTTGAAGCAATTTCTATTGGAGGAAAAGTCACATTTTCCAAATCAATGATTTGAACAAAATCCAACAAATTGAATTCCTGGGTGGAGAGATATGGCACTTGCCAATTGTCTATTTGGGGATGCCGCTGGTAGCAAAAAGCAAATCCAAAGAGATCTGGAATGGAGTGACGGAGTGATGTGAGAAGTGACTGTCCAGATGAAAAGCACAATATTTGTCCAGAGGAGAGGAGGGAGATTAGTCTTGATCAACTCATTCTTAGATGCCTTGTTAACTTATTTGATGTCAATTTCCCCGTTCCAGCAAAAGTGGAAGAAAGACTCGATGCTGCAATGAGGAATCTTTTGTGGAATGGAAATAAAGAGAACAAAATATTCCATTTAGTCAAATGGAAGACCGTAATCCTATCTAGCATGAGGAGCTATGCATAAAAAATTTGAGAAAATAGAACAAATGGTTGCTTTTGAAATGGCTCGATTCCCTTAAGAAGAGCAGACACTCTCGGTTAGGGTGATTCAAGCAAAATATGAGAAGGAAGATTTTTAGAAGACAAAAAGAAGTAAATACTGCTTATGGTATCAATCTATGCAGGTCAATCAGAAACTTGGGGCATGCTTTCTTTGCAAGATCAAGCTTCAATGTATATAGTGGAAGGAAGATCATGTTTTGGGAAGATGATTGGATAGGAAGTGGCAGTCTCAAGCTACTTTTTCCAGATATTTATCTACCAAATCAGCAACAGAAGTCTACTGTGCAAGAAGTATGGACTCCTTAAGGGTGGAACCTGACATATAGAAGGCTGATGCAAGATTGGAGGTGGAAAGATTGACTGAATTTTATGGCACATTAGATCAGTATACGGGACCAAGGAAGGAGAAGATACTCCCTGATGGAAATGCCATAGCAAAGGCTTTTTCACAGTCAGCTCTGCTTATAAGAATTTGAATCAGACAGGGTCTCAAATCAGTTTCTTACCCTGGAAGCTTATATGGAAAGTGAAAAGTCCCCTACAAAGTGGCAGTTTTCACTTGGCTGGTAGTGAAAGCAGCTGCTCTAACTGTAGAAAACCTAATGAAGTGGGGCATACAAATGTGTCCAAGGTGCTTTTTTCGTGAGCAATAGGCAGAGACAATCAACCATCTGTTTTTGCAATGTAAAGTGGTTAGCCAGCTATGGAACCGGTTTACTAGTTTCAGAGGCATAACGTGGACTATGCGTGAAAGGGCAGGACAGGCTCTAGTAAGCTGGAACAATGAGGGTTGTGGTAACACAGGCAAAAGCAGATGGATAATTGTCACAACAATGATATGGTGGACCATTTGGAAGGAGAGAAATTCAAGTTGTTTTGAGAGTATCAGCAGTCCTTTACATAGGATTAAAACAAATTGTATTATCACTTTTTGCTACTGGTGCAATTCTGAGTATATAGATGATCCTGTAGCAATTGTAGACATCTTAGGATCCTTGTAAGATGAAATAGGACCTAGAGATAGGTTTTCTCTTTTGGGTTACTGAGCCTACTCAGTTATATGTAGCTCTGCAATGTAAATATTCTTGGGATTCCAACCTTAGTTCTGAAGATTTATACGCAAATTTGTTACTTTTGTCAAAAACAAAGGAGGATAAGCCTGAACCATCTATTATTTTGTCTGGGCTGATTAAACTGATTACAAGCATCACAATTCACAAGTATAGTCACACTGCAGAGCTACTCTGATTAAAAAATATTTTACAAACCAGCCATCGAAGAAACTAATTTTACCTATATTGCTGCTTCTAAACAAATTTTGCACTATTCAAAGCATTGATTAGATCAAAAAGGACTTGTACCACTCTCTTCTCAACTTTCCAGATTTTGCATTATATGGTTTCAAATGGGTAGGGTTCCTTTGACCTTGGGATTCAGCTTTGAAACAGCGTGATTTGCTTGTTTCTTTCTATTGTAGCTAAGTGGGTTGGAGTTTTTGGGGTTTTTTCCTTCTAACTTAAGATTCTATCAAGTTATCATTTCCACTTCTTTTGGTCGCTTCACTAGTTGCAACATTATAATACTATAGCTACCTGATTAAAGGTACTTTTTATATAACCTGATAATACTTTTAATTCTTCTCAGATTGCAGTAATTCCGAATTGTAGCATTTTGGCAGCTGTTGGTCAGAGAATGGCTAGCACTCCCGGAGTTAGTGCTACACTTTTCACTGCACTTGCAAAGGTTTGACAATTTTTTACCCTTAAATATCTAAATAAATTCTCTACATGACTATGTATGTGGCTGTATCTCGTGAGTACAACAGTAGCACAAACAAAATGTCAAGTGAAGTTTATACAATGACGACCACTATAATATGAATAATGTAATCGACCTTGGTAATTTTTTTGAATGCCAGTCTTCAAAAAGTAGCATTTTAGTGCAGGCTAATATCAACATCCGTGCGATAGCTCAAGGTTGCACAGAGTACAACATTACAGTAGTTGTTAAGCGAGAAGATTGTGTAAGAGCTTTACGTGCTGTGCACTCGAAATTTTATTTGTCAAGAACAATAATTGCTGTGGGCATTGTTGGACCTGGATTGATTGGAGGTACATTGCTTGACCAATTAAAGGATCAGGTTTGTCAATTCAACCTTTGTTTCTTTGATCTTTCCTGTTTTGCTCTAACTTATTCAAGTGAAATTAAGTAGTTACTTTCTTAATCTTTGGTTATCATTTCTTTTATAATATTAATATCCATGACTATTTCTAGAATATTTCCTACATACCCCCTCAGTAATATATTTTGAGTCTTCAGAATTTCGAAGGCTGATCTTAGGAACATAGCCCATAATCATCATCAGAGGAAAACCAAATCCAATTTCACATATTCATTACAATTGTAAAAAGCCCTAAACAATAGGTGTTTCTTTCAAATTTGCTTTATACAAACAAAGATACAATTAAATCTAACATACCCCAATTGAAATTTTACCTGCCTTTTGCGACTTTGCTTTAAATTTCAATCTTGAATTCTGGTCATGTATCTTTAGAGTCTCCTTGTACTTTGATCACTCTTTTCCTCTCCTTCCTTTTTGTGCCACGGAGTTTCCCTTTATTGCTAGTGGTTTACAAAGATTTCGGTATGCCGTTTTTTATTCATAATTATAGTGACTTATCTTTGCTATATGTATTGCTTTATTAACTTCCTCTACATTTAAAGTTGTTCTCCTTTCCTATCTATTAACTTTCTAAAGATCTAGTCTAGTGGACACTTTCAGCATTTCCAAGCTGCAGGTCAATTGCTTTTCTTAAAAACTTTCTTGTTGGAGTAGTTTACTTTTCTTCATTTCTATGTGTGTGGAAGATGTGGTAAACTGTGTCAATTTTTTTAACACTAACTACATCAGCTAACAAGTCAGACTTGAAGAGTCAACAGTTTATTTTAAACTTTTATTTCTATATTAGCTCCTGTCAGACAAGGTCTTTTGCTTGTGAGGATGTTTCAAACTTTATACATCATTATTATTGTTTGCTGTTGACCTCTTGTATACTATTGTATCGTTGGGCTATTGATTTTGAACGCTTATATCTTCTCGATCTACTGTAGTATATCTAGTTATTTGTTCTTAGTTTAGTGGCGTTGGAGACTCATGGTCGACTAGGGTCATGTCTTTGGTTGGGGTCGGAGGTGAGAGATAGTAGTGGTAAGAGGGGAACGAGCTTTCTTAAGTTGAGAGTACGGTCATGGAACATAGGATCACTTACAGGGAAGTCCATAGAGCCAGTGAAGAGTCTTAAGAGGAGACAAATTATTATAGCGTGTGTTCAGGACACTAGCTGGCTAGGTACCAAAGCACGGGACGTGGACGGGTTTAAATTATGGTACTCTGTTGGCTCTAGGAATAGAAATGTAGTAGGTATCCTAGTAGATGAGGACCTTAGGGAGTATGTGGTTGAGGTCAGGAGGATAAATGATAGGATGATGTCTATTAAACTTGTTATTGGTAGACATATAGTGAATGTAGTTAGTGCCTATGTGCCTCAAGTGGCCTGGATGAGGAAGTCAAAAAGTTCTTTTGGGAGGATTTGGATGAGGTTGTGAAAGGTATACCGGACACAAAAAAGATCTTCATTGGGGGAGACTTTTAACAGGCATATCAGTTCAACTTCTAGTGGTTTTGATGAGGTTCATTGAGGCTTTGGTTTTGGGAAGAGGAACGAAGGTGGGACATCTCTCTTGGACTTTTGCTAAAGCTTTTGAGTTGGTTATTGCTAACTCATGTTTTCCAAAGAGGAAAAACCACTTGATTACTTTTTGTAGTACGATAGCTAAGATTCAGATTAATTACTTACTCCTTCGGAAGGGTGATAGAAGCCTTTGTAAGAATTGCAAGGTTATTCCGAGTAAAAATATTTCCAATCAACATAGGCTTTTGGTGATGGATTTAGAGAGTAAGAGGGATAAAAGGAAGAAGACTATTTATGTCCTACCAAGGATTAGATAGGGAGGCCCAACTCTGGCCCTTTCTCGGGAGATGGGGGAAAAGTTGAGTAGTTTGGGGGCTTGGAGTAGTAGCGGGAATGTGAACAACATGTGGGATACTACTGCTGGTTTCATTAGAAAAGTAGCTACCGAGGTACTAGGGGTATCGAGAGGGACCTTTGGTGGAAAACTTTAATTATCTTGGGTCCATCATCCAGAGTAGTAGTGATATCGATGATGTTGTCACACATCGTATTGGGGCAGTACGGATGAAATGGAGGCATGTCTATGGAGTATTATGTGATAATAAGATACTACCTAAATTTAAAGGTATGCTTTACAGAGTGGTGGTTAGATCGACTTTGCTATATGGGGTGGAGCGCTGGCCAGTCAAAAGCTCGCATGTTCAGAAGATGCAGGTTGCGGAGATGAGGATGTTGAGATGGATGTGTGGATATACAAGGGGTGATAAATTTAGGAATGAGATCATTTGGGAGAAGTTAAGGATGGCCATTGTGGCAGACAAGATGAGAGAAGCGAGATTCCGGTGGTTTGGGCATGTACAGATGAGGAGTGCAGACGTCCCTATTAGGAGGTGCGAGAGGTTGGATTTAGGGGTTACATGGAGGGGTAGAGGTAGATCGAAAAAGCATTGGGAAGAGGTGATTAGATAGGATATGACACAACTTCATATCATTGAGGACATGATCTTAGATAGAAAGGATTGGAGGTCGCGTATTAGGGTAGAAGGTTAATCGGCTAGTAGGGTGTTTGGTTTCTCACTTTGTGATATAGTAGGTTAGTAGAATTAGTCGCGTCTTTATATAGTGTTATTTTTCGTTATTTATTTTGCTACTTTTTTGTATTTATAAAATTATCAATAGCTTTCCACTCTAGTCATTTTTTCATATCTTGTATTTTCTGCTTTTGAGGCTGATATATTTGAGTTGAGGGCCTTCTGGAAACATCCTCTCTATCTTTATAAGGTAGTGGTAATGTCTGCATACATGTTACCCTCCCTAGACCTCACTTGTGGGATTTCACTGGATATGTTGTTATTGTTGATGATGTTTCAAATGTTATTCTTCTGTTTGAGGAACAATATTTTTCACAGGTTATGGCATGTTGGCCCTCATTTTTGAATTAATAATATCTTTTCATAACCATCTTGCTAGAC
Source organism: Solanum aculeatissimum (assembly GCA_038996855.1). Lineage (NCBI taxonomy): Eukaryota > Viridiplantae > Streptophyta > Magnoliopsida > Solanales > Solanaceae > Solanum > Solanum aculeatissimum. The sequence continues at coordinate 20,870 of JBCEWC010002304.1, forward strand.
ATAAGCTGTGGTCCACTCACTGTGGTTGTTTGTTTGTCTGGAACTGGACCTGAACCAGAGTATTTTTGTGTTTGATGTCACTTGCACCTTTTGTTTCCAAAGCTTAGTTTGTCAGCAGGATTGCTGAATCACAGACAAAACAAGAAAAAATATAACATATAAAGCAATGTAGCCATCAGATTTCTTTTTTCTGTTGGCATGTTATTTGACATTTATTGAAGACACTTTCAGAATATTATATATGACTTGTTTCAAAGATTAGAACTTTTGTGGAAGACATGGCATGCGTAGGAAAACCTTTCATTATCCTCTTACTAGTTGACTACCGAGGATATATCTGCAAGCCTGCATACATGTTCAAGTCCAAACACCCGGTCTTTCTCACAGTAGCTTAGAACTATATTGGGTAAAATTGATTATGATTTCTTATGCATTAGTGCTGTGAATGCAACACCCAGATTCTTGAGGAATAGAAAACTAGAGTGCTAATTAATCGATCAATTTCTTGTGTAATTTGTGGTAAGTTTCAAGAAAAATTTGGTTAAAAGTGCTTCAACAATTTTTTTCTTTTGGCAGACAGCCGTCTTAAAGGAGAAATTCAACATTGATTTGCGTGTGATGGGTATAACTGGAACGAGGACAATGCTACTGAGCGAGTCGTAAGTCTTGAAAGTTGTGTTCTTTTGGATGCTCACTGATGTATGGTATGCTTCTAAATGGCCTTAGGGCCAGCTTTGAGGTTGGGAAACAACACTCAATGAATAAAAGATGAAGAGCAGCACCTTTAAGCATACTGCAAGTAGCAACCTGATTGATGAACTAAATAGAACTAAGTTGTTCTGTTTGAATTTGATTACACAATGGTTAATTAAAAATATGTACATCTACTTATCTGCAGTTAATCCTCCAAGGAAGTTTTATTATGATTTGGTTTTGCATGACTGTTTGTAAACCTTGCTTTGCTGAGGTCGCAGAATAGTGGAAGTCAAATGTCAAAATTTGTATTGCTTCAGTAAAATAATATTAAGATTTGTAGTCAGTCAACAGGGAGAAATATAGTCTTCTAAATCTCTTTCCATTTTATCCTTTCACTTGGAAAAAGGAACGGGGAAATTTTTTAAATGGTTTATTAATTTTATTTTAAAAAATAAGAGTCAAAGTTTGAATGGTTTATTTGGTTAGAAATACTTATAAAATAATTTGATTTAGTGTTAAATATGAGGGAATTTGTTGAATAATAATTATTAACAAAGAAAATACATAAGTCAGAAGGATGGCACTTCAAATGCTTCTTAGCTGGCTGGTTATAACTTCTGTATATATCAATAATATTAACCCCTTGTTTGGATGGTTGTTACCCGTTGTATTGTTAGTTTAAGTACAATGTTTGTTTTGATTGTTACTTAAATTCCATTGTATCGTATCGTTTAATTCCATCATTAGGTAACGACGAAAAAACCCATTTTATGTAACGACCGATTAGGTGTAGTTGCGTCATTACTTTAATATCTTCTTCTCATTTTTTAATTAATTTATTTATTTAATAATTCTACTTTATCATTTACTCTATCTTTTTATGGAATCTATCACATATCCTTCAATTTCTTGTAGGTTTATCATTCAAATTATGAATGTATGACATTATGTAACGACGAAGAACAATATAATATATCCAAACATTGTAGTTATTGGAACAATACAGTACGATACAATACAATACAACACAACACAATACAATTCATTATGAAACAATATATAACAACTATCCAAACAAAGTGTAAATGTTCTTTCAGAGTATGATGCTAAGGAATTATTTTGACAGGGGTATTGACTTGACAAGATGGAGAGAGCTGCTAAGTGTGAAAGGAGAAATGGCCGACATGAACAAGTTTGTTCACCATGTACGTAGCAATCATCTTATCCCAAACACCGTAATTGTGGACTGCACTGCAGACTCTGATATCGCAAGCCATTACTTTGGCTGGTTGCATAGAGGAATACATGTTGTCACTCCAAATAAAAAGGCTAATTCAGGACCGTTAGACCAGGTAACTAAGTACTGTCGTATTGGCTGCTTTCTGGAAATAGAACTTCCAACTTTTCACCATTTTCTGGTGATTTTTTGCTTTTACATTCGTTCCACGCAATCGTAGAGGGAAAAAGATGGCAATTTTTGAAAGTGTTGTATTTCTTTCTTTACTGGAAATTATGAAATAGTTGAGGGTGGAGCTTCTCATACCCGTTATTTTATTTTTCTTTCCGTAAATTGCTTCCAGTACTTGAAGCTGAGAGCTCTACAGCGACAATCATACACTCATTACTTCTATGAAGCTACTGTTGGAGCTGGTCTACCAATCATTAGCACCTTACGTGGACTTCTTGAAACTGGGGACAAGATTTTGCGGATTGAGGGCATTTTTAGGTTTGTATCATTGTGATATGTACTTCTTGCAAATTCATTTGGGGGCATTTTTAGGTTTGTATCATTGTGATTTGTACTTGTTGCAAATTCATTTCTAAATATTGAATGTTCATGCTTCAGTACCTCATGCACTATGGGAAATAAAATTTGTTAGTTTGGTTTCCTCATATTCAGTTCATTTTCTCTCGTTTTTGCAGTGGAACTTTGAGTTACATATTCAATAATTTTACGGGCTCAAGGGCATTCAGCCAAGTTGTGAAGGAGGCAAAAGAGGCGGGTTATACTGAACCAGATCCAAGGGATGACCTATCTGGAACAGATGTTGCCAGAAAGGTATTTGGTGATGGTTTCAAGTATTTTATTTCTTTTCACCGTAACAACAACATACTTAGTGTAATCCCACAAGTGGGGTTTGGAGAGGGTAGGATGTACTCGGATTCTTACCCTTATCTTTGTGGGGTAGAGTGTCTGTTTCTGATGTACCATCGGTAGCCTAAAATAAACTGGTTCCTCGATTTCCATTTTTCCACTAAGTCCATGATTTGCACTCTGCAGAAAATTACATCTTGGGAGCCTTACATGGACAGATTGTAGAACTCTGATTTTATCCTTAAAAGATGGTCTTTGTATTGTGAAATTCTAAGTCAAGACCTTGTGTTGCAAACACCATGCTGATCAATTTGTTTCTGTCCATATACTATTTCCAGCTGATGCTATTACTTGTGTAGATTTTCCTTGTCACTCAGAACATAAAAAATTGAAAATAAGTCCTGGTTCCACATCTACTAGTTCTATATTTCTTATACAATGGGCTTCACTGTTCTAGGTGATAATTCTTGCTAGGGAAAGTGGGTTACAGCTAGAACTTTCAGATATCCCCATCCAGAGCCTTGTGCCTGAACCATTACGGGTGAGTTCTTAGTTTAGTTATGTGCAGCATTAGTTAGATGGCTCTTTCTCCATGAATTAATTTTTGGCTGTTCTTTTCAGGCTAGTGCATCTTCCGAGGAATTTATGCAGCAGTTGCCACAATTTGATCTACAGTTGGCTGCGGAGAGGCAAAAGGCTGAAGACACTGGGGAAGTGAGTACTCTGGACTTAAATTTTGCAGAAATGAGCTTGAATGTTACAGATGCTTTGTTCTCTGATGGTCATCTTGTCCGAAAGAAACCTACTCTCGTACTCCTTCCATTAGAAATTGATGTTTGCCTTTCAATTGCAAAATAATTTTCATTTTCCTAGAATGGGAAGTTTTCCCACACATTGTACAACATGAACTCATTTGCCACTTCACATTTAAACTTTATTTCTGTACTCTTGAAAATGCTGAAGCTAATGATGATTTTCTAACATTGGCATTGCACCTTTTCCCATGCCATTTTAATATTTGTACTCTGTTGAACGTGGATGTTAAATTTAGGATAGAGGGAGTAAAACAGCTTTAACAAGATATAAAACAGTAGGAAAGAGAAGCATGAAATGTTTGTGTATTTCACTCATTTAAAAATTATTGCATAGCTGATTTATTTAGCATTTCAATGAAAGAATTACCAGATTATTCACAGCTTCATCATTGATTACTGATTTCATTCAATCTTTTGAGGCAAAAACTGAGTGAGAGAAGTTTTCTGGAAAATGCCTGGAGATAATAGAAATTGTTTTTCTCTAATGTAATGGTTGTTTAGGTCACAAGCATATCTTTGTGTGGTTCAATCTGTTTTAGCAGCAGCACATCTGCAGATGCATGACAATATTTTGTCGCAACATTGTTGGAGTAGATCACTTTGCATGTATTATGTGATCTACTTTCTTGTATTTGTGCTATTTTATATGAAAAATTGATGTGTGATGTGTGATGAAGGTTTTGAGATATGTTGGAGTCGTGGATGTTGTCAATGGAAAAGGGACTGTTGAGCTGCAAAGATACAGCAAAGAGCATGCATTTGCACAACTCTCTGGTTCAGATAACATAATTGCATTCACAACTGAAAGATATGCAAAACAACCTCTAATAGTGCGTGGTCCTGGTGCTGGGGCTGAAGTGACAGCCGGTGGAGTATTTTGTGACATCTTACGCCTTGCGTCATATCTTGGTGCTCCATCATAATTCATCATCTCCAATCCACTTATTTGGCTTTTCTGAGTACCATCAGATTTGCTTCTGCCTTTGTAATGCTTCACGTGAATGTTGCTGCCGTTTCAGCAAAAGTGTGGCCAACTCCGTGACTAGGTTGACTAGGCTCTTTTCTTCTTCTGTAGGAGTTATTGTAACTTGCTCATTATGAACTGGTTTGATTAAGCTGTATTATGGTCGAGATGCACATATCTTCGTACGGATACTCCCGTGTTAGTGAAGTGGATTGGTGATGTATTTCGATGCAATTAATTGTTTCTCTCGACTGTTTAGTGTTAATTACTCCGTATCCGTGCTTCCTTTGCTCAAATCTGTTATATGAGCTCATTTTACACTTGATGCGTCTAAATGGTGTTTTTAGAGTAAAAAGTGATTTTGTTTCTTTTAATCATCTCATATATGGCGTTACAAATTGAATGGAGTTTTCTGCACAACAGATAGAGTCCAATGATGTTGGGGTATTAGCTCCTCTCCTAACTTGTATTCATCAGACAACCATTTTTTCTAAGTTTCAGTCATATCGAATGAACAATAAGAAACATCACGTTGTAATGTACTCCGCTAGATGTAAGGAGTTTTAGGGGTACAGTGTAAGCACACTATGACTAGGCAACAAGGTATATTTATGATCATTGTTCAAATGCAAATGGACATAACACGAACGGCAATCACTAGACAATCGTCAGAGCATAACAAGGAGAATACAGTGAACTTCTCTATTAACGTAACTATATGTTACCTTTTATTTGAAGCAAAAAAGGTAATATCTTTTTCCTGTTAGTGTTTTAATCCAGTAATACTTGTCAGCTATGAGAATCTAATGACAACAAGAATTAGAGATTTTACTATGATGAACCTACCCAAATTTCATGGGTCCAAAGTGGATGAAGATCCACAAGAGTTCATTAATGAGGTATACACGATTGTGGCCATCATAGGGGTGTAGTCGAAGGAGAAGGCGGCTTATTAGCTAAAAGGTGTTGCTCAAGTATACTTTAATCAATGGAAGATGGAGAGGGTTGAAGAGGGTCCCATAGATTGGGAGAAGTTAAAGGTTGCTTTTCTTGATCATTTCATTCCACTTGAGTTGTGGAAGGCAAAGGTGCTTGCATTCATTAACTTAAAGCAAGGGAATATGAGTGTGAGGGAGTATGCCCATCAAGTTCACAAAGTTGTCCAAATATGCTCCGTCGTTGGTGACCGACTCTCGAGCTCATATGAGCAAGTTTGCTTTGGGAGTTTTGGATTTGGTTGTGAAAGAATGTAAGATTGCCATGCTTATAAAAGAAATGGACATATCTAGATTGATGACCTATGCCAAACAAAATGAGGAAGAGAAGCTTTAGAAAAGGAGGGCTAGGGAGTCTAAGAGGATTCAAATTGATAGTGGTGGTTTCTCACATCAAAGGACTGGTTGTGGAAATGACCATTCTCAACAAGGCCAAAGATTCTCCAATCAAGGCTCTTCTCATGCTTCGGGCCAAAGGTTCAACAAGGTAGGGTGTCTTAACCCTAAGCCTCAAGGAGGTGGTGTTAGTAGGCCTTCTTTTCCTACATGCTAGAGGTGTGGAGGGAATCATGGGAGCAAATGCTTGGTGGATAGCGATGCTTGCTTTGGATGTGGAAAGGTGGGACACAACATAGTGGATTACCCTATTGCTTCTAGCAAGGAGAGAGATGGTTGTCCACAGGGACAGTCTGTTATTTTGGGATAACAGGTTTAGTAGGGTACTCCTTTTAGTTTGGGTGGTGGTTAGCGCCAAAACAGGTGCTATGCTCTTCAGACCTGACAGGGCTCTGGGGATTCGCCAGATGTAGTTATGGGTATGTTGCATGCCTTTTAGTTTGATGTGTATGCATTGTTGGACCCTAGTGCTAATATTTCTTTTGTGTCTTCTTATGTAGCTATGAAATTTTATATTAGTCTCAAGATCTTGTTTGTTTAGTTTATATTCCCATTGGTGAGTTGGTTATGGTTTAAAAAGTCGATAGAGGTTTCCCGATTTCAAGTTTTCATAAAGTTACTTCATATGATTTTGTAGAGCTTGACATGATTGATTTCGATGTTACTCTTGGTATGGATCGGCTTCATGCGTGTTATGCTTCTATCGATTATAGAATCTGAGTGGTTAAATTTTAGTGTTCCAAATGAGCCAGTCATAGAGTGAAAGGGCAGTAATTTCATGTTCAAAGGTCAGTTCATCTCGTGACTTAAAGCTCAAAAAATGATTTTCAAGGGTGTATCAATAATCTTGTGCGGATTAGGGATACTAATTCTGAAGCCCTTACTCTTGAGTCAGTTCCAGTTGTAAATGAGATTTCGAATGTGTTTCTTGGCGATCTATCTGGTGTTCCTCCCAAAAGAAAAAATTGATTTTGGTATAGATCTCCTCCCAAATACTCAACCTATCTCTATTCCTCCTTATTGTATGGCCTCTACAAAACTTAAGGAGTGAAAGGATCAATTAAAATTTTTATTAGATAAGGGTTTCATAAGGCCAAGTATTTCGCCATGGGGGTACTCCTGTGTTGTTTGTGAGGAAAAAAGGATGGATCACTTCACATGTGTATTGACTATCGACAATTGAACAAAGTCAACATTAAGAATAAGTATCCTATTTCAAGAATAGATGATTTGTTTGATCAACTCCGAGGTGCAAGTTATTTCTCTAAGATTGATCTTCGATCCAGTTACCATCCATTAAGAGTAAGGGAATATGATATTTTGATGATGGTCGATAGGTCTCGATATGGTCACTTTGAATTTTTGGTCATATCTTTTGTAACAAATGCTCCTAGAATCTTCATGGACTTAATGAATAAGGTATTCAAATCATACTTGGATATGTTTGTGGTGGTCTTCATTGATGACATATTGGTATATTCCCAAAGTGAAGAGGAACATATGAGTCACTTGAGAATTGTATTGCAAACTTTGAGGGATCATCAATTATTTGGCAAGTTTAGTAAATATGAGTTTTGGTTGAGATTGGTGGCATTTCTTGGCCATATTATTTCCCGTGAAGGCCTTATGGTTGATGCTAAAAAAACTGAGGTAGATGTAGAATTGGCCTAGACCTTTATCTCCTTCAGATGTTCGAAGTTTCTTAGATTTGTCTAGCTATTATAAAAAATTTGTGGAGGAATTTTTATCTATTGCCGCTCCCTTGACCAAGTTGACTCAAAAGAAGGTATAATATCAATGGTTGAAGGAATGTGATAGGAGTTTTCAAGAATTGAAAGATCGCCTCACTCCAACCCTTATTTTGACATTGCCAGAAGGATTCAAATGGGTTTGGAGTATATTGTGATGCCTTACAAGTTGGACTTGGTTGTGTGTTAATTCAACGTGGCAAGGTCATAGCATACACTTTTAGGCAACTTAAAGTGTATGAAAGGAATTGCTTGACCCATAATTTTGAGTTGGTGGCGGTTGTGTTTGCTTTAAAAGTTTGGCAACATTATATCTATGGGGTGCATGTTAACATAATCACCGATCCAAAGAGCTTACAATATGTGTTTAACCAAAAGATTTGAACCTTTGGTAAAGAAAATGACTTGAACTACTAAAGGACTATGATATGAGTGTTCTATACCATCCGGGTAAAGCTAATGTGGTAGTCGATGCTCTTAGCCGATTGTCCATGTATAGTGTTGCTCAAGTTGAGAATGCGAAGAATGAGTTGGTTAAGGATGTGTAGATGTAAGACCCTAGAAGTTTGATAGTCGGGAAGTTGAGATTTGGAAAAGAAATTTTCAAAAAAATAAAAGAACAAAGAAAAAGGGAGAAGGGGGCTTTAGGTGCCACTAGACGGACCTATCTATAGTCTGTCAAATGCTCCATGGTCTGTAATAGGCTATCGTGAAGGGAATGAGCAAGAGGAAGTTTATAATTTAAGGACCACAAATGATTCTACAATTCGTATAGGGATCCATGGATCATAGACTAGCTCGTGAAGTGAGCTACTAAGATATGTAAAAATTTGGTTCAAGGTATTTTTGACGAGAGCTCTAGATGGCCCTTGGTAATCTTCAAGGATTATAGGGAGGTCAGTATAGACATTCCTCCAAGAATTTTGAGAGTTGGGGTTCATGTACGCCTTGCACGATCTGTAAGAAACTAAATGTCCATTAGGGCCTTATGTAAAAGTTATTCTTAGTTATGCATAGGTGTTTAAGTCAAAGTTTTAGTGTGAAAATAGATTTGGAGATGAATTATAGTCACAAGGATCCTCTATCACAAAGTTGAGTTGAAAGATTCCTTACCAATTGAGTTTTGGTGTAAGATTTTACTTGAGTCAACTTTAAACGATCATATCTAAGAACAAAAGAATTAGGCAGCCCATGACCAATCAAATTAAAGGTCTATGAATCTTCTTTCCAATGTCATCGAGTTTCCCTCATTTCAAATCAGAGTAAAAAGTTATGCCCATTTTAGGGAAGCCCTGTAAGGTAGTTGCTTTTCACGGCTGACTCCACGACCGATGGAAGTTTTCATAGACCGTGAAGCCTTCCATTATGGGTTTGCCACACTTTTTCAGAGACATTTTAAACACATTCTAGGGTTATTTTGATCCTTTTTAATTCAATCCTATTCTAAATCATTTTGAGTGTCTTAAAGGAGTATATCATTTAATTAATTAGTTTATCTCTTATTAACTCAAAATTCAAAATTTATTTCTCTCTGAAATTCTTTCCCAAAGAGGTTGTCTTCTCTATCAAGTCAAAGCTAGGATTTCAAGGTCAAGATCAATCCTCCATTGCTAGAAGCTTGCATTTAGGGCCTTGATTTCTAAGGTATGTGGATATTCATTCATGAAATTCTTTCATCCATGGAGCCTAACAAATTCTCTATTTTTTCTACAAATTTAAACTATGATTTTTTTTTGGTTTTTGAAGATATCTATTCCAATTACATGAATTATATTTTATATTATCATTATTTGTCTAATTAGGCATGAATTGTCATTAATGGTATGATTTCAAGGATTTTATGAAAATTCTCCTACAAGCTATCTAAGATTCATGAAATCAATTATGGGTCCCTTTAATTTTCTGCTTTCAATTAATGTTACTCTTCAATGTTATGTACGATTAAAGTTCAAATTGCATGAATTTCAAGTGATCATCATATAGGCCCATGCATTTTGCCAATTTCAAGTATGAATTTTGTCACGTCTGGAGCTTAGGGTCTAGTCATAACACTGCGAATGAAGAACCCGAAGGAACCTCACTCAATCCTTTTAGCATTTATCAAACATTTCATAGGTAATGAACAAAACTTAATGGGGAAACAGGTATAAGAGAAAATTTCAAGTGATCATCATATAGGCCCATGCATTTTGATAATTATATTATTATTATACCAATTTATGCATGAATTATGAAGAATTACATAATTTCTATAATTTTTTAATAAAGCATATGATTTAAAGTATATAATACTTAGGGCTTGTTGAATTGATGTGGTTCCTTTATCGATGATCCAATTTGATTTCAAATGCATGTTTTCTCCATGATTTTCATCAAATTACATGATTTTAGCTCAATTTCTCATGAACCCACATGGTCCTAGTTTTCTATGACAAAGTTATGATGTTCATGAATTATGATTCTAAGTAAGAAAAGTATATTTAAATGGTGATGATGATGATATTATGATGATAATGATGATATGATGATGAGGGTGACTTAAGACCCAAATATTGATGAAATAATAATAAGATGGGGAGCATACCCACACTATATGAAAAGTTATATAGTTGGATTATTCCTATGATATGAGATGTTTTCATGAGGTTATGATGTCTATTTTACAAGCTATGAAATTATGATTTTGATAAAGTATGAATTATGTTGAAAACTATATATATGCATGATTATGTATTTCATGGGATTTGACTTAGCACCAAATGAGCTTGTGTGAGGGGGACAATCCCCAAGGGTCCTTATATAAATCCTCAAGTATCATAACTACATGCCACCATAGGTTGATGATTATGTGCTTATAAGGCTAGCTAGGATCCATTTAGAATTATGTTCATGTGATACTCACCGTGCTAGGGTTAAGCCTAAAGGGTGGGATCTTTTATGTTAATGTGACACTCACCGTGACAGGGATAAACCTAAAGGGTATGGTCGAGTTTACTTTTGCAAAATAGGCACTCCTCTTTTACTCGGTGTAGAGGGAATATCGAGATTCTATGTAATAGTTTGCATGGTCTTATTGTCGGTTACGGTCTTATTCTCACATAAGTATGCTAGGTGATGAAAGGTTTTATGATGCTTCTACTCATGGTTTAAACATGCATTGGACATTCATATCTAGTCCTTATTCTATTGATTATGATTATGCATATTGATATTATGATATGATGTTCCTTGATGCATGAAATTCCTACATACTTAGTACATTCCATGTAAAAATGCATATTTTTTTGCCTACATGATCTAACCATGTAAGGACGGATGACAAGACTATTCTTCAATTTCATGGCTAGAGTTGGATTTGAGCTTTTGAAGATTATTTGTCAGTTCCCATGCTTCGGGGACAAGCCTTGATCATGTTATAGTTTCATGTTGAGCCTTTATGATAATTTGAGTTTCAGGTGTTGGATTAGGGATTCATCGATTTCATTAGCTCTGGAACGTCAAAACTAGCCTATGAGAAGTTACAGAACTAAATTCGGAGTTAAAATGAGATTTTTAGGCCCAAAGTTATGTTGAGTTATTTTCGGAATAAAAATTTGACTTTGGTCAACATTCAAAGTTTGAAAGCTCGGATTAAAATTCTAACAGTTCCAATAGTATCGGATGGTGAAACTAACGCTAGAACTGGTCATGTCATATTTTTCAGAGTTGTCGAGGACAGTATTGATATTTTGAGTTTTAAACTAGTTTTATCGTGTTGCATTGGTAAATGTGGTGAGGAGAACTTGAAATCAATTTTTGTTGATTCCATTGAGTCAAGATCATTGTTTCTGGTATGGATACATATTTGGTTTGTGAAATTCTAATTCCGGATGAGTTCTGAAGGTCCGTTATGCGGAGGGAATTGGACTGGGCATAGATGGTGCAGTGTTTTCTGGTGCAGGCACATTACTTCTCCGTGTTTGCGGAGGTCAGGGTATTATTACCCTCAGCGTTCATGGAGGATCGATCAACATTCGCGCAGCATATATGTGTGTAGCCCACCTCTAATTTACTTTCCGTGTTCGCGGGTTGGTCTCCATGATCGTGGAGGTCTTTTTGATCACTTCTCCATGTTTGTGGGACCCCACCTACATTCGTAGAGTGATTTTATTACCATCACAGTGTTAAATCCGTAAGTCACTATTTTTATTCCATTTTCGAACTTTCAAAGCTTTTGGGGCAATTTTAAAGGAAGATTTTCGAAGGATTTTGTTGGATAAGTGTTTCTAACACTTTATTAATTATTTTTCACAAGTTCTATCTTGATTTTGTCTTAAATTTCATGATTTTGAATGTCCAAATTGAGGATTATTAGACCATGATTTTCAAACTTTAAATGTTAGTTTCTCAATCAATTCAAGCCCGTCTTTTAGAGTGATATTCACCCACATACTCCAATTTTTGCGTAGAACTTGATTTTAAAGTTAATTTTCAGATTCAAAAACTTAGAATTTTAGTCCTAAATTTGACCATTTTGCCCCTAAGCCTAATTCATGCCAATATGAGTTTCAAAATACTCTTCATGATGCGTAGTATCTATTATTGATAGTTGTTGATCGATTTGGGGACCGTTTTGTGGATTGAGTTGATTGAAAGCTTGTCTGAGTGTGGTTTTGGCATTAAGGTAGGTTCAACTAACCTTTTTGGGACTGGAGTTGAGTTATTGATCATGTTTATGTGGTAAATGTGAGATCTAGAATGAATCATGAGTAGATACATTGATATATTGGGCTATTAATGGAAATGTGATCCCAAATATATCAAAAATCTGGTAAATTGTGATCATATTGATAAATGGTGATGAGATCTTGTGAATTGAGATAATTTGATAGATTACGTGGTAATTTGAGACTTGTGATATCAATTGGGTAATTGTGGTAATTTGATGGCTTATGAGATATTTCTGAGGATCATGGGTATATTTTGGGATGAGTAAGGTCTAGCATTATTGATATACTTGCGTAATTGGGATGAGTAAGTCTGATATTATTGATATACTTACATAATTGGGATGAGTGAGGTCTAGTATTATTGATGTTCTTGGCTATTGATATAATTATGATGATTTGAGACGTGTTGATAATTTGATCACTAGTTGTGACACTTGATATCATTTTATATGGTTACTTGAGATTTATGTATCGATATGCACATTATTATGATATTATACATATACATACATATCTGGATTGCATTATTGTCTTGTATTTATTCCACATTGCATTGTACCACTTCTGACCACGGACAAGTGGCAAGGTTAAGATATTGTGATACCCTTGACCATGGGCAGGTGGCAAGGTCGAGACATGGTGATATTCCTTGACCACAGACAGGTGTCAAGGTTGAGAGGCACTTGGTATATGGCTAGATGAGTTTCATGCATTATGTTCATATCTCCCATTATATTGTACCATTGACGGCAATGAAGGCCTTATCTCATTATGTATATTTTTTTATTTTGTACTAACCTTTTTTGATGCAGGTGATAGTGTTCTTCGTTATTACATACTTGTTCAATTTCTTTTACCCAGTCAATTGAACTTACGGGGTACATTTCGGTGTACTCACCCCTACTTTGTTTCCTCCCTGCAGATCAAACACAGGGACCCAACAAGATAGTTGATTCACTCTAGTTGAGCTTTTCTGCATCCATCCAGATCTTACCGATGAGGCTCAGACTTCGAGTCACCATGGATCTTTGGGATTTTCCTTGTTGTTTCCTTTCAGACTTTGTATCTGATACTATGAGACAACTTTATATTTTATTTTGAGACAGTTATATTTACTCTTCCGCACTATTTAGATGTTCTTGTACTCATGACTTCAAATTTTGGGATTATTATGTAATGTTGTGATGGTTTCCACCTTATTTCATTCTTCTTTAGTCGTGATCCTATTTTGGGTCATGACAAGGTCGTATGAGATAAAGGCATTTTATGGACTAAAGATGTTCTAATTCCCTAATGGAAACTATGACTTTGATATTGATATTATTTACTTGCTTACTCTCTTATGTTTTTCTTATTGTATCTTATGTATGCTTATGATATGATCAAGAGGATCAGACATCTGGGTGTCACATTCCTCGTATCACGGTTATATCACGACCCGGATAGGGGGCCTAGATGTGACATACCGAACGAGAACCCGAAAGTCCTCAATCAAGCCATCATAGCATCATTACACACATCATCGGTTCAAAAATGCGAAAGCTAAGCATATAACACATAAGCCCTAAGGGATTCGGGACTTGGGACTCAAGCTACGGGGACATTTTTGGGAATGGGATAAACATGAGTTCACGTAACACATAACAATAATCTCTAAGAGAACAGGAAAGGGGAATTCAACTATGGGGGCACACCGGGATTATGGGATTTACCACATAAGAACATAGTCATTCAAATCCCCAACATTCATATCATAAGCATAATAAATGATAATCCTCATAATCAAGACTAATAAGTAAAGTTTTCATAAGCATAACATTCAATATTCAAGTCGGAGTACAAGAGTTTAAAGTTTGTTCATAAGCCTCTACATAAGATAAGTGGGGGCCTCGACATAGTTTGAGAATCACCCTCAAAACGAAAGTACCAAAAATAAGCAAATACTAAGGTAGATGGAAAGTGTCTATTGCCCTTGAAC
>JBCEWC010002305.1:0-28837 GCA_038996855.1 Solanum aculeatissimum
ACTACATAATGGTAAATGCACTACATAATGGTAAATGCACTACACAATTAAACATATATTTACATATTTATAATATTCTAGATATTGTTAGGATATAATCATGAAAAGATTTTCAATTTTAGTGTAAAATCTTTTTGAGAGGAACTTTGTCTTAATCTCCACGGAAATAAAAAACCATTCATTTGATTGAGGAAAAATTTTATATAGAGATTGTTGTTCCCATTAACTCTAGTGAATCTTAGGAGTAAGATTATCTATTAATTAATTGGCTAAATTAATGGAGGGTGGATATGTACTAGAAAGAAGAAAAATCTATAACTGGTCCCAGATTATCACTAAGAAAATATATCATAACATTAAGCACAATAGATTACAAGTGATTAGCTTACATGCAACTTTATCATGACGAAGGCTTCTTATCTTCAGCTGCTCAATAAATTACAATATACGTGATATAATTTATACGATCAGATCACTTAAACAATAATAATATCTAATAGCTCTGTATGTCGCTTCGTCGATGAGAGTACACATCTAAATCAAACGTTACGTTACTATATATACATATTATACATCGTATATATTTTTCCTTTTCTCCCTTAATTTGTAGAATTTCATAACAACTTGTAATAAAATTTTAAATTGTTACTTAGCTTGCTATGAGAACATAAGATATTTATAACGCTGAGCGCATAATAATATAATTCAATCAATTTCAAATATAAAAAATCGTGGGGTATAACTGTGTCTCAGTGACTATTTTTTTTCTTTAAATGGCAATGAAAATATAACGGTAGTTTTCATTGTGGCTTATGACAGGAAGTCCCTTTCATTAATGATATTTTCTCAAATAAATATACATCCATACTATGTGATTAGTAATAGCTTTAGTTGTGAAAATATATGCATGAACTCAAAAATTATTGAGGGTGAAATATATAAAGTTTCATGGATAGGTAGAGGGGTGAACACAATCGAACCGAAGATCGCATTAAATTATAAATCGAGAAAAAAAGTTAATTAGCATGATTTGATTTGGTATTTAAAAAAATTCATTCGGGGGTGCACGCTCCCAACAATTTTTTTTTCATTCTCAGGGCTTGAACTCGAGACCTATGGTTAAAGGTGAAACAATCCCCCCACTACATTACAACTCATGTTGGTGATTGATTTATTAACTTAACAAAGTCAATCCTAGACCAAACCAACTCGACATTATATATAAAACTTTTAAAATTTATTTTATACATAAAAGTATTTACTTTGATATAATTTATAAATATTTCTTGTACTTTCTCATAGTAATTTTTTATATTTTAACATAGAATTTTTAATTGTCTAATAGAGTTATAGTCCATAGATATTAGTAACTCTTATAAAACTCAAACTAAAATAAAATCAACACTAATGCTAAGAAAAAAAACAATTCAACACTAAGAAAGACAATAACGTTGAATATTTGTTCTTTATTTTTACATTGATTTAGAAAATAAAAATACATAACTTATTTTTATTTTTTAATATTTTATTATATAATTAATACTTAGACTTATTTTAGCATGATTTAGAACTTTAAAATTCTGAATATTTTCATTATAACTTATTTATTTGCAATATTTGTGTTATACGATTCCATTGTTATTTTTGTTGAATATTTTAGTGTCATCATACTCATATCATATTTGTGTTATTTTCTTAAGAAACACCTTAGATAGTTATATTTTGGTAGACCTAAAGAACTATTTGATGCACAAATTTATTATAAGCTTATATGAATATTTTACTGAAAAACTAAAAAAATATTGTGGTCGAGAAACTCGACTTTTTTTAATTAGGTTTGATTTATAGATTTAAAAATTTGATACAAATAGTTTGATTTGATTTTTGAAAAGTTCAAACTAACCGGATCTATGTACATCTCTATATAGGTAGCCGAAAGAAAAATGAACTTAAATACCCCCTCTAGTTAATACTAAAGTGAATTGTTGGAGTAATACATATCCTTTTAAAAAAAATATTTTTGAACATAAATTGAACGCTACTTTTCATTATTATCCTTATAATTAATTCTAAACTATTTTCCTACAACATATAAAGCAGTTAAAAACTCCATTAAAAAGAAAAATAAATGTGGGAAACAAGTTCCATTAAATTTCTTGAACTTGAAAAAATTCACTTGTTTTTAACTATGAAAAAAAAATCAACAATTTACTTAATATAAATACATTCACAAAACTAACTTGTCGTCATGTCCCAAATTTACACCCTAGACACGACCGACACTCAAAATCATTTCTAGTCCCATTCGAATCACTTGACCTGACTACTTTACTCAACGGAAGACTTTAACAATAATGATAGGCTTGGATATAATATGCTAAAGAAACTGTAATAGTCTGAACAACTAAACAGGAAAAATATCCATCAACAACTGAAAATAAAAATAGAACTCCTATTATCCAGTCTATGGAACCTCTAACTAAAATAAGCTAAGACAATTACCGTGACAGGCCCATGATAACCAATACTGAAAGGAAATGTTGAAACATAAATAAAGACTCTAAAGCCTTTGGCTGGTAAGAGGCCTCAGCAATGACTGAATGAAATGTTGGTCCTCAACGGAGCATCTGCTGAGGAACTCTATCACATGCGTCTGCATCATAAAACAATGCAGGTCCAAAGGACGTCAGTACATGAAATGTACCGGTATGTAAAATAGCCAAAAACAAGAAACTCAAGATAAGACATTATAATCAGAAGTAGCTAAAAGCAGGCCTCAAGATAGGATAACATAAGTAGTAAATAAAGTGCATGCTGAAAGTAAGAACATATGTTGAAACTTGGTATGCATATATTTACTTACTTTAACTTGGGGAGTTTCTTTAACCGACAACCATCACTATGAGCCTAGTGATGATACAACGTCTTTCCCACGCTGCCAGAGCCATCCCATACCTTGCCGGGGTAAAGGATGAAAACTACGGGAGTGGATCCATCCCAAAATTGGGTCATCTCAATGGCAAGTGAGGAGTTGTACTCTTGGTATAATCCTATCCTATGCAGGCTACGTTTTATCATGAGTTCGAGTTATTAATATTCGTACCTATATCGGTACTTAGTACTACTCCCAAAAGTATTAATTATGTGCTCATACTTAAAAGAATATTTTCTTTCTCAAAATATTATTTTTCTTCTCTTTGGGACTTAGCCCAACTTAGCATTCTCTTAACTTCTCTCAAACCTGTCAAAAATCATATGCTTCATGCTTCACAATTCATAAAATACACATGCTAATACTTTTCTTGAGTTTAAAGAAAGATTTTGAATTTCATAGATTTTTGTAGTAACTTTAGGATTTAGCTAGTTTAACAATTAAATGTAGAATCGCAACTTGAAACCTCAATATAGTAGAAAAAATTAGTAATCCTCATGTTTTCTTCAAAAATAACATAAACAAGAACAATTTCTTATATTGAAGAAAATCTTATTCTCAACTAATAACTTGATACTTGAAGAAACTAGTAGTTACATGATTGTAAAAAACAAATGTAGGAAGATTTTTGTAGGCCTTACAAACCTGTGGGAATTAGTTTCTTGAAGAATGAAGAAGGTGCTTGAAAGTCCTAACTCTTGCCCCTTTGAAACTACGTTCTGAGTTTTGGAGAGTGTTTGAGCGCTAGTGATTTGAAGAATCACGTTTTAGGTGTTTATTTAGGTGAAAACTGATAAGTTTAAGCTTAAAGGGTGAGAAAGGATGAAAATATCCCTCTTTAAAATCGTTGATTAAGTCGGTTCGAGTCCATCTACGTCCCGTAGAAACTTCTACGGCCCATAGGAACTCATCCATAAGTTTTTGAACGAATTTCGAGGTCACTAAAACATTCTATGAGCCTAATTTATGACCCATAGAAGTTTCTACGACCCGTAGATTGACCCGTGAAGTCTAGAACCAAAAAAATAGATTTTCAAGACTTTTTTTCACGATTTAACAGACGGGTTGTACTTTAATCCACGACCCATAATAGGTTTCGTAGATACTCCCCTGCTCTGGAAGTCTGTAGTAAAACAACCATAACTTTTGACTCCAAACTCTAAATGAGGTGAAATCAATTGTGTTGGAAAGCTAATTCAACAATCTTTCATTTGGTAGGTCATGAGACACCTAATTATTTGTGTGCTAAGAGTTATGATCATTTAAAGTTGACCTTTGCATAATTCCAAGTCAAGAACTTAATTAATCGGTAGGAAGGTTTTGAACTCAACTAAGCTCTAGAGGTCTCTCATGGCTCAAATTCACTTCCAACACACTTCCCAGCTATATTAATGATCCTTAATATGTAAGCACAAATAAGAATTTATTAGGTTCAATCTTATGTATCTGTGACGATGAATTTCTAGATCTTAAAAGTAGAATTGTGAAGTATTACACTTCTAGGCTTTCATGACACTAAATACTTGAATGATGTGTGAGACATTGTGATTAATTTTTAAATTAGCCCATGAATTTTGATAACAAACATGTGAAATTTAATTCGAGAGAAAGAAAGATGTTTGAGTGCTTAAATAAAATTTAATATTGATAATTGAAAATAAAACTACATACATAAAATGTAGAGATATAATAATATGACACCTTTGGAAAAAAAAACTGTAACTCACGATAGACAATGTTCATCTCATTTTATAAAAAAAATCTTTAAATTATTTTGATCCTTTGAAAAAAAATTCTAAATTCGCTACCGAGTGAAAGCCTTTTTATTTATCTAATGCTAGAAACTTAGGAAGTGTGGTATTGAGAAAAATGTTTTTGACGAAAAATGTTTTTCACGAAAATAAGTTGATTTCTAACTTATTTTCTCATGTTTAGTTGGTGAGTGGAAAATATTTTTTAGAATTTTTTTTCTATTGTTTGGTTATTGAATGAAAATATTCTTTAGAATTTTTTTAGTTAGAGAATAAAAAATATTTTTTTAGAAAAATAGTTTTTGACATGAAAATATTTCATAATTTGAAATATTTTTTAAAAATAAATATTTAAATTCTTTTTTAGGGGGTGGAGGGTAGGGTTAGGGGGTTAGGGATGGGGATGGGGAGGAGTTCTTGAACAACAAACAACCATTTCAGATATTTACGATCAAGTAAAAAATTAAAATCTTCAAAAAAATTTATTTCAAAAAAATAAATTTTTAATTTTTTATCTATGGGGTTCGGGGGCTGAGGACGGTGGGGTGGGGTTGGAGGATGGGGGATGGGGGGGCTGGAGGATGGGTGCGCGGGGTGGAGTAAAAAATTTAAAATTTTTAAAACTTGAAATTTTTATAAAAATAAATTTTTAATTTTTTTTTTTTGTATAGGGTTGTGGAGGCGTGGAGGGAGGGGGGGGGATTGAAATTAGATGAGAGTTTTGGAAAATATTTTGCTTAATTAATTTTTGAAAGGAAATCATTTTCCTTACATTTAAGAAAAATGAATTGATTTAATAAAAAAATTTCAAAACTTTTAAGCCAATAAAACATGAGAAATTCAATTTTCCTCAGTACCAAACACACTCTTAGTTTAATAAGGTAAACAAACCCTGATATCTTATTCTATTGATAGAAAGATTAGCATGTAAAATGAATGTTATCTTCTTCATGTAATCGACAACCAACTATACTACCTACTATTTCAAAAATCAATCCTAACTTGTTCAAAGCTTTGGCAAAAGTACCTTTTACGGAGACAAATTAAATACTAGGAGTACTTTTTAAAAAAAATACAAAATTTATAGTAAAATTAAATAGAATTTGTTTCTTGAGTTTCTAAATATCATCGTTAGAAAATACAAAATCAACTATGGAATTTATGATATTTCTATCTAATTCATCACTAAATAATTTATAGTTGATTGAATTTTCAAATAATCTATCATCACTAATTCATAAATAATCAAACTTTACATAAAATGTTTGTTATATTTAATTATGAAATTTTATCTGTTGTTAATTTCTGATCGTACCTCAAGTGCAATGAGTTTTCATCATGCGATCATGTGGTTCCACATGTAACCACAAAGACAAAGGCTGTAACTTGTGATGACAGGTGACATCTAAAAAGCAATTAGAGATAAAGCGCAATACCCTTTTGCTGATGACAAATTACAGGTTCGACTGAAACACTTAATTAATTAGCGTGTTCAATATATAGGTTAAGTAGTCAAATAATTAAAGTTATTGTATAGTATTTTTACTAATGACAGATGCAAGTTACAGGGACATTCAAATAGTGTTATTTAAAAGAAAAAAAGGTACACTGTTATGTGTTTGAGCACCTGAAAGGTCTTGTATAAAAAGAAAAAGGAAAGGGGAGTTCAGGACATGATAAAAGAATCTGAAATTGGCAGAAAGTGCTGAATTATTGGAGTAAAAATTAAAAAAATTAAAAGGTGGTGTAGTACCTGTCCATTTAATTTGACGGTCAATAAACAAGTAGTAGTAATTTATATATACATGTGTTTCTTTTTTTCTTTTAATCCAAGACTAGAATAGACTTGGTGTTGAATTTTATATGTCGCCTACTAATTGATGGAAATATATTGCCCACTTATATTGTCGATTTGGAACTCTATACTGAATATAAAGGAGAAAGGTTATAAAGATTGAGAATAAAAAGAGACTTAGAAAATAAGATCAGATTAGCGGATAGTTGACCTGTTATTTTGTTTTGTAAGAGTCCTTATCTGATACATATTCTAAAGAAAGAGTAATATCTATGGTAATGGAAAAATAATCTTTTGTAAATTGCAACAATTGTATTTAAGATAAATTATAATATTTGAATTCAAGTTGGTGATGGTTTATAATAAAGGTTGTCAAGAGTCCATTGATATTAATTGCTCTATCCCATAGAATTAGGAGAAAGATTGTGTATATTATACTCTCATTAGACCCTATTTATGTTTTGTTGTTGTACTAATTGATGGAAACATAATTTCTTCACTTAGAAAAAACAAACATTCATGTTAAGTATGGAAAGCTAGCTAGTCAAAAAGGAGAAAAATGTGTGATTACACATAGAAGAGCGGCGGGTTCATGCACGTTATGCATCTAAATAATCGATAATTTACAAGGTATATTAACGAGATATCCAAATAATCACTTATTATAATTTGTGACAATGTGTAACTAGCTAGGCGCGATGGACAAATCGATTTTATTGAATATAGTCATATTGAAAATAGATAAAATATCTGATATGATCATCCGTATATCCCTTGATCGTTGGTTACATACTGAGTCCATTTGTTTGGCAAATTCTTGTGTAGTGTTCAACACGTTTCTTTGACTAGCTAACTTTCCATACTTAACATGATTCTTTATATTCCAATCAAGTACGTGACAGTTGACACATAAAATTTCAGCACAAAGTCTATTTTGGTCTTCCATTAAAAGTAAAAGAAAAAGAAACACATGCTTATATTATACATTCTCCATTTCAATTTACGTTTGACTAGACGCTTAACTTAAAAACTATGAAAAATAATTGCAACATATACTTTTAGAGACTTTAAGTGGACTCAACATGAATAAAATATTGATAATAGTATCGTCAAATATTTTCAAAAGTGATTGTGTAGACTGATAGAAAAACAGTAAATCATATCAATAGAATTATGTTTAAGAAGAAGATTACTTAATTTAATTATTCCCAAGTTAAGGGATGTTTTAGTCATTTTGCTCTTGGAAACACAAGGCTGCCATCCTGCATAGTTCCTATCAAAGGGCTGTTAAGCTGACTAGGTTCGCTTAGATACTGGGTTAAAAGCACCAAATTTTTGTAACTTTCTAGGTCAAATTTAATGCTTCCATCTAACAACCAAGATCTATGGCTTTACCTTTATACTCCATCCCTCAATAATATTTGTCCACTATTAATTTGACATAATAATTAAGAAAGAATAAATGATTGGACTAAATTATTCTTTGAATATATTGGAAAATACAATGTTTTAGAAAATGTAATTGAAAAATAGTTATAATTAATGATAAGAGTAAAATAGAAACTAAATGTAAAATTACCTCTTAATTTCATAAAGTGAATAAGTATTGTTGGACATTTATTTTTAGTAAAGTGAACAAATAAAGATGGACGAAAGGGGTATATACTAATTCGATTCGGTAAAAAAATATTCCTATAAAATATTTACATCAAATTAATAAATAGAATATATACATGATAATTATATGTGTTAAAAAATACATAATTTTTATTTTATCATAGTTAATGAATGTACATTTTTATTTTATTAAATTATTTAATTATAACAATTTAAATTGATTTAATATAAATATCGATTAAATATTTACGACTTCTTTCTCTTTCCGTTATCAGATCTCCTATGTAACTGTAATTTTATTTTTTTTAAAGTAGCTTCTGGTGAAAGTGCATGGACTAAAAGTTCAGTCCTCCAAAAATAGACGGCCACGAAATGCTAAGTCCCATTCCTTTTTCGATTGAAACTACCTGCATCGTTATCGTAAAGATATTTTGTATTATTATTAAATTTAAACCCCTAATAATAATTTTTGTCCTTTTTTAAATTAAATTATCTATTAATGTTCATAACTTTCTAATCATAATTACCTAAATTTTCATCAATTCCTTTTTTATTCACGTTTCTTTTTTATTTTTTAAAGTAAAACTCGATGGACTTTGATCGATATTTAAGGTGTATGTTTTTATTATATCAATATAAAAAAGAATTGTAATTTATAATATTTTTGATATAATTTGTAATTTTTTATATTTTAAATCTAAATTATTAAATTAGTCTAATGCAATTTAGCTATAAAAATTAGTAAAATTAATTCTCGTGAAACAAAAAAGGGAATATTGTTTACTGTTCAAAGCATAGAAATTAAATCTCATGTATTAAAAAAATAATTTGAGAAATAAATAATTAATATCTAGAGCAATATAAAAAAAATACTATTATCTTCCCTTAATATAAAAAAATATTTTTAAAATAGTGAAAAATTATAAATGAACTGATGATAGAGTTTAAATTTGCATGTAGTATTAATCCACTTCAGACACACACAAAAAAAAAATCTATCTTAAAATATAGGATTTGATTTTAGATTTTGTATAATAAAAAATATTACCTGACTGATGGTGTGAAAACTGTTTATTGACGGTGCTTAAACTCATTTTTTAAATTTAATTTAGCTAGAGTTACGGAGGAAATGGGAATTTCCAGCTAGTTAATTTATTTCTCTAGTTAGTGGGCGATAATATTTGGTGTCAGCATTTTGTCGTGCCAAAGTAACAGTTTTATGCCACGTATACATAAACTCTTCCTCATGAACTAGTAAACATTGAAATTCTTCACTATAAATATGTGACCAACACTATTCTTTATCATCAACAACATCCATTACCTTTTACATTTTAATTCTTCCTAAGAAAGGACAAGAAAAAAGAAAAGATGACTAGTGTCTCTCATAATCATCCTCTGGTCTACACCTTTGGCATTTTGGGTAAAATTTTATGTGCATTCCTGTATCGAACTTCATCACTAATTTATCGCTAATTCACTTGTAACTAACATAACTTTATTGTTAAATAAGATTAACGATGAATTTTACTTTTTAACTATAGAATTTGTGCGTAGTTTCTTTTTAAGCAAGT
The DNA here is from genome assembly GCA_038996855.1 of Solanum aculeatissimum. Classification (NCBI taxonomy): domain Eukaryota; kingdom Viridiplantae; phylum Streptophyta; class Magnoliopsida; order Solanales; family Solanaceae; genus Solanum; species Solanum aculeatissimum. Next base: position 9,670 of record JBCEWC010002305.1, read on the forward strand.
TGGTTCTTATTTATTTTCATTAAATGTTGTTATCTTGTTGGATCAAGGAAGTATATGTCCTCAAAAATAGATAAAACTATAATTACAATGATTGAGAAATATATAGGAGAAGTAATTAATATATATGTCTTTTTTCATTTTGTCAATGTTGCAGGTAACTTAGTCTCCTTCATGGTGTTTATAGCCCCAGTGTAAGTTATTTCTCTACAACAAGTAGACATAAACTTTACTTTAAGGAGTTGGCTAGCTTAGTAAAAAATCATTTATTTAATTTTTGTATAACATATGATTTTGCAGGCCAACATTTTACAGGATCTTTAAGAAGAAATCATCAGAAGGGTTCCATTCATTACCATACGTTGTTGCATTATTTAGTGCAATGCTTTGGATTTACTATGCAATGGTTAAAACCAATGTTATCCTTCTCATCACCATCAACTCCTTTGGCTGCATTGCTGAGACCATTTACCTTGCTATTTATTTTACTTACGCCACAAAAAAAGCAAGGGTATGTATGCAAATATGTTCATGAGTGTGTGTTTCTAATTGTTACGTAATTTTGTGATTTATGAAATTTGAAATCGTGTTGCAGATGAAAACTCTCGGACTTGTCCTACTGTTGAATTTTGGTGCCTTTGGATTGATTCTTTTCCTCACTCAAATTTTATGCAAAGGAACAACAAAAAGAGCTGAAGTTATTGGATGGATTTGCATGGCTTTTGCTATTAGTGTATTTGTTGCACCTCTAAGCATCATGGTAACTCTTTGAATATTTGATTTTCTTTTTTTTTTTTAGAGAAAAATTGTAATCTTTTTTTTTTTTTTTGTCAAAAATTGCAGGGACGTGTAATACGAACCAAAAGTGTGGAATTCATGCCATTGAACTTGTCATTAGCACTTGCACTAAATGCTGTAATGTGGTTTTTGTATGGTTTACTTTTGAAGGACGTCTATATCACGGTAATTACCTCCAACTTTCTACTAGTATAATGAGTTAAGTGTTTTACTCCAGTAGAATATAAAAGTACAAAGGCCAAAAATACAGAATACGTGCCTTTGAGTTTAGCAACAAAAAATAATTATTTTTTTTACACTATTAGCATGTTATAGTGAGAGAAAAATTGAGGATATGAAATATATGACTTCTATGATGATCTTAAGTTAATAATTTTAATTGTGTTCAAAATTAAATATTTATAGATATTTAGTGATTTTTTAAAAAAACATATAATAAACCCTCTAAATCCTCCATTGGTTATCACACGCTATTTGCCTTATTTTCTAAGTTACTCCATCAATTTCAATTTACGTGATGCTTTTTTATTTTTGGAGATTCAAAAGAATTTTTACTTATAGTTCTTTTTATGTAAGTAGTTTTTAAATATCTAAGTTTAAATTTTAAAATATTGAGTTGATTTAATTTAACTTGACAAATTAATCACATTGACTTCCAATAAGATGATTATTTAGATGACCTAATTATTTATTATCAGTTATATATGAGGTATATATCATGTGACTAATGTTTGGTTTTTCTTCCCTAACATTCTTTAAAAAAAAACAGGTACCAAACATAGCGGGAATGATATTTGGAGCGCTCCAAATAATATTATATAGAATATATAGAAACTCCAAGACAAACAACATCGTAACAGAAAAGCAATTACCTACCGTGGTAAAGGTGGATCAAGAGCAGCCCACAAAAGTCAATTCAGAGGTTTATCCAGTTAATATTCCATCCTTGGACAGTGAAAATGGAGAGGCTAAAGATCCCCAAATAAACTCTCAAGTTTAGAAGAATTGCAAAGACAATAATTGGGAGGGTGCTACTAAACTAATCCTTAGCAATGAAGGCCCTATTCTGCAAGATTTGCTTAACTGGATTAAAACTGGGCCTCCACTCTTTTATGGTCCAATTGTATGTACTATTCTGGGATTTAGTGATCCATATTTACAGGTATCTAGGAGTCACATGTTTCCCAAAATTATTTGGAATACTCTGTAATCTTGATGCCATGTGTGGTTTACAACAATATATACATATATATAAAATTACTGCTTTCTCTGTTTACTTTTACTTGTTATCTTTCCATTATATAGACTTAACTTTCACTTTTAAGTAGATAGACATACCTAAATTCGTATTGATACTGTATGTTAATCACATATTTCTTTTTGTTAGTTTAATTTTTTGTTTTATACCATCAGGTCATTTTTTAAAGTAAAAAGTGGAGCTAGGTTAAATGATTTTTATGTAAAAAAAAAAAAGGAATAGTGAACTTTGGGTAATGAACACAAATTAGGGTAACCACACTGAAAACGGGAAATAAAGTTGAGATCTTTACGTGAATAGTCAAACAAATTTGTTATTTACTTTTTTAACTAATATTATACATTTATTATATACGATCATACATATATAAATTATATATACCATACATTTGTTGACTTTTTCTAGATTAACAAGTGGGTAAACGACTATTTAAATTAATTCTCTATGTTCTTTCTATTTATTCAATTCTTCTTTGTTCTGTTTCTTATATAAATACCCTGTAAAGGAGAAACAAAAAGAATTGTGAAAACTTTATAGCAAATTAAAGTAATGAAAATTAGGGCCATAAGGTAGATATACACAAAATTAGTTTAATTAATGTAGTTTGTGGAGGGACCCGTTTTGTTGCACTCTGAAACGCATTCTGCTCATTGGAGTAATCGTCTTCGGTCTCAACTAATTTGAATTTATATCGTATAAAATTTATTTTTTTTAAAAAACTTTTTCTACTTAAAAAAAAATTGTAACTTTTAATTAAGAATTGAATCAATCTCCTCACAATTATTCTTGGTGGTGTAATGACTTTTTACATCCTAAACAGTAATATAACACCCTTTGAGATTAATACGTACTTCTTTCCCATCCCTGCAAACTTGTACATGAAATGATAAAACTATTTTATTTAGGGCTAATTGCAAATATATACAATAAATTAATTAGTTTATAATAAATATATATATATATTTTATTTACATAAGAAAATAGTAAAAAATCATAGGAAGCATACAGTGCATATGCAATATAGCTAGTCAAAAATCATAAAAAAATAGAAATTATAAAATGATTATACAAAAAAAACAAAACAAAACAATTTACTTATACATGAGTTATACACTGTATATACATTGTGATACATTCAAAAACTGAATATAGCTTAACTATTCATAAAATATACGTTGACTATACATAACTATACAACGAATGATCAGCTGAATATATATAGCTTGACTATACATGAAATATAAACTGATTATACATTACTATACAATGAATAATCATTGACTAAATATCTATCTACTGTAATTATCCCTTTTATTTAATTAATTTGAATGAACACTGCACTAAATAGTTTATGTACCCTTTTCTACACAGAATAAAAAATCATTCCAGCGATAGGTGCGTGTATAGAATAATATTTTTTTGGTTCAAACGTCTAGAATAATATTATAACACCACGTAAGAGTAATTAAAGCTTCTGTGTTCGACACCTCAGTGGCCTAGCTATATTGATCTTAGGTGGTTAATCAAATAGCTTTTGTCAAAAAATTATATTGTGTACTTAGAAAATAAATATAGCGTATATAAATAAAAAAAATCTTTTCAGAGATATATATTAAAATTTTGAATATCTTTAATAAAATAATTTCTAGCTTCGCTACTGATGGACGGAACCAATTTTATCAAATAATAGAATTGCCTGTAACGTAGGCTTCCGTGACAATTTCCAATTGTTCTTGACGCAAGTTGCAACCATACAAGAAAAAAAAGAACCCAAAAATAACAAAAATGTTGTAAATTATATTAGTATTAGTGGATATTGTTCATTACTTTAATGTGTACGTAATTTCTATTATTATTATTATTATTAGTGGATGTTCATATTATACACACTCGAAAAAAATAAAAAAGACTCATCTCTTATCCCTCTCTTTATATTGCTATCATCTTTTAATAAGATTTGTTTGATTGTAGTTTTGATAATTTGACAAACTGGGATCTGATTTGAAATCTCGTCTCTTGCTAAAATTATATTTGCATAACTGAAAGTGACAGTTGCAAAATGTACACTACCAACAACTATTTTGGTGAGTGTTTGGGATGTGTCAGTGTCAGTTTGGCAGCCTCTTGACCAATAGAATTGCTGCAACATATCTCATATTACGTTTCATCCACATTGACACGATTAGAGTTTTTGCCATTCATCACTTTCACAATCACATAAGCAAAAACTCTTAACAAATACCGAGATGAAACAACAATGTAGGTCAAGATTGTCATCGCTATTTTGTGTGGTTTTAAGTCGTATTTCTTTGCTCTTATCTTGTAAATCTAATCCTAATCTATAAAGGAACTAGATGATTTTCACCATTATTTTGTGTTCTCTTGAGTAAAGTTGTCTAAAAGTGTTAACTAGATTTAGTTGATGCGTAGATGCAGTAGAGTTGTTATATTTATTTTTTAAAGTCTAAACCAATCTGAGGGGATTAGTTTAGTGGGCAACCTAGGTGTTGCTTAGTGGTTGAAAGATTCCAGATATCATTGTACGGAGGAAGGGATTAAGGGGTTAATCCTTGATATTCTAGAATTTGTAATCATTGTTGTTCCTTGATGTTAGTAAAATCTTGTAGAAATTCTATGAGATATGTCGTGATTTTCACTCTGTTGAGTAAGAAAGTTTCCATGTAAAATTTTCGTGTCCTTCTTTATTTGTATTTTTTGGTGTTCTTGCATCATTACTGATTGTTTCTCGTATACTCTCATTTTATAAAAAAAAAAAATTAATTTATTGAGCAACTATCTGGGGTTCAATAATTGAGAACGTACATAATTGAATTCGAAGACATGTAGTGGCTGCTGAAATTTGGAGAACTGTACCCACATAAATCCTAAAAGTTCATCGTTTTATTGTCTACCACCATCCATTTTAAATTAAAGGGAAAAAGAAATGAATCTTATCCAAGTGAAAAGGCTAAAAGAAGTTCAAAAGACAACAAGATTATACACGAATTTGGGCATTAGAACAAGAAAATATTCTCTATATATTAATATTACATTGCACATATTTGGACACATTTTAATTATGAGACAACTACACAAATACCTTTAAAAGGGGAATGATTTTGATAAAATACCCCTAATAAAGATGGTTTTGCAAAAATATCTTTCACTCCTTTAAGAATATATTTTCGAACAAAATTGTCCCTCAGCTATAAGGACTCATTATTTACCTTTGCAGACCTGCCTCAAGGGTAAGGATTCCGTTATTTCTCCTTTGCAAACTTGCCTTATGGGCAAGGATTACACTGTTTTTTTTTTCCTTTCATTTTTTGTTAGTATTTTATTTCTTTTCTTTATTTCTTTTGTTTATTCTTCTATTTTTTACTTTTTTTTCTTATGTTTATTTTTTCTTTCTTTTTTTAAAATTATGAAACTATAAATAATATTTAGTTTATATATTTTGTATTTATTTTAAATAAAATGATTTCTAAATTCAAGCCAAGATTCAAGATTTTTTTTTTCATATTTATTATTTTCAATATATGAGGTTTGAAATTTCACGAGATACTTTATAACTCTTATTTTAGAGGCAATATTTGACATAAAAACTTTTAAAGAATAAGTTACGTCTCATGGGCAAGAGTTGCCACAGTTTTTTGTATTTTGATTTTTGAGATGCTCTATAATTTTTGTCTTAGAGGTAAGACTTAGATAAAGAACTTTACGAATTCTGTCTTATGAGCAAGACTTGACACTATTACATGGTCTATAACTCTTGCCTTTTGGCCCAAGGACTTCCAAACAACAAGTTAAGACCCAAGGACAAGGTTTGACACTATCACATTATGTCTTGATTTATTAGATACTCTATAACTTTTGTCTTAGGGGCAAAACTTAGTCCAAGAACTTAACAACTTAAGCCCATGGGCGAAGCTTGACAACTAAATTGTGTTTTGATTTATCATATATATAACTTTTGCCTCTTAGTCCAGGGACTTCAAAACAACGAGTTAAGCCACATGGGCAAGACATGACAAATCACATTTTGTTTTGATTTATGAGGTACTCCATAACTATTGCCCAAGAGGTTAAACTTGTTAGTCTAAGGATTTCTTAACAACAAGTCAAGCCTTATGGGCAAAATTTGACATTACCACACTACATATTGATTTATGAGATGTTCTATAATTCTTGTCTTAAGGGCAAGACATAGACCAATAATTTCACAAGTTACGCCCCATGGGCAAGACTTGGTATTGCTAAATTGTATTTTGATTTATCATACGTTCTATAATTCTTGCCTCTTAGCCCAAAGATTTCAAAACAATACGTTAAGCCCCATACCGAAGACTTAATGATATCACATAGTATTTTAATTTATGAGACACTCTATAACTATTGCTCTAGAGGTAAGACTTGTTAGTCCTAAAAAGAAGTTGAGCCCCACAGGCAGGACTTAACATTGCTACATTATGAGAAGCAAAATTTAATTTGATGATTTAATAGAATGGAAAAAAGATTTTAAAAAATAGAAATAGACAAAAAGAAAAAAAGAAAAAAAAGAGAAGAGAAAAAATAATAAATAAAAAAAAGAAAGAGAAAAAAATACAAGTTAATAAAAAAAAAGAATTACAAGTTAAAAAAAGGAAAAAAATTAAAAGTAAAAAAATAATTAAAAAATAAAGAAAAAGAAAAAATAGAAGTTCAAAAAAAAAGACAAAGAAACAAAGAATCTAGAAAAATAATAAATAAAAGAAAAATAAAGAAAGAGAAAAATAGAAAAATTAAGAGACAATTGAGAGTTTTTCAAAAAATATTTAAGGTGTAGAGGGACAAAAATGTCCTTGACTCAGTTTTAAGTGAAAAAAGACATTTTGTAAGACTTCCTTTATGGAGGACAAAAAATCAAGACCAATATATTTAGTGGATATTCTGTGTAATTTTTCTCTTTAATTATTCCAAACTTATAACAATTATACCCTTCGTCCCTCAAATATCACTTGAATTTATAATACTCTATTCGTTTAAATTTATTTAATGTAGTTTGACTTGATTTGAGATTTTATAAAAAAGTTTGAAATTTGTGCATGAACTGATCGATGATGGTGATAATTTGAAGCAAAAAAGTTTGTCTAAATGAAGTTGATGAGGTGCAAAACATGGAAATGTATTCACTAATATGTTGGATAATTATCAAGAAGACTAATCTAATGATAAATGGATTAGTCTAGTCTTTACACTTTTTTGTGATGCCTAATCCATAAATTAAAAAGCATATTAGCATCAGCCACTTACTCTTAACATGAATCGCCACATATATTAAAACAAATGATTAAAATCGAGGGTCAAAATTGACGGACAGAGTCATTTTTAAAAAATGCAATTTTGCCTTTGTTTCTTTCATGAATCCACCAATGGATAGGATTGGTTAAAACCAAGGGACAACCAACCTCAATTTCGTTGGATATAAAAATCCGATGGATAGGGTCGGTTTTTTAAAAATACAGCTACTTGGAATCAAATCCTGATATTTCTTCTGACTTTGAGCAATTCTATCACTCAACCTCATATGCTCTTTGATAAAATATTTTTGTCATTTTTATTTGTACTCTTGAACTGCAATCTTACACTCCAAAAATCGACTTTGCTCAGTAGTCTTTTAAAATATTTTTAAAAAACAACAGATAGAGTCTATTTTTCCTAAATTTTTTGGAGTACCCTATCCATCAATGCTTTAATTATTTTTAATTGTACATTAACATTTTAAATTTGTGACCAATTTCATTCTTTATACATATACATAGAGATATAAATATATGACACAATCCACCAAGACCAGATAAGCCTACTAAAGCAAAATTCATCAGCCACTCTACCAAAACTGATATTTTCATTACAATTAATAAGCCAGAGGGGCATCTATTATTGGTGCCAATTGGCAAACAATGATAGGTGCCTCCATCATTTGTTGGTTGTTTTATTTGTACATAAAATAAATTAGAAACAATTTAAACCCTTTTTCAAAACTGTAGTGCTATAGTTGGAAGCTTTAGTGCCTCATGGATAGGACGATGACATAACAAAAGAGCAAAATGGGACACTTTTATTTTGAGCAAAATGGAACTCCAAAAGGTTAAAGGATCAAAAGGTGCTTTGTTTTGTATAGAAATTGAATTAAAACACAGAGCACTAAATGAAATGAAAAAATAAAATTAAAAAAATGGAGTGAACATATATATATATATATCCAATAATATTATATGCTTGTAGCCTTGCTATATAAATATATGAAGTGAGCACTCTTCATTTCATTGTCAATCAAGTACTTGCAAATCTTTCTGAGTGAGAGATTAAAAAAGAGAGCAATTTTCATTTTAGGAAAGAAAAAAAGAAAAGAAACAGATGGCTATTTCTGGTCACTGGGCATTTGCTTTTGGTGTCCTTGGTAAATCTTTTTTTTTTCCTTGATTTTTTTTGTGTTTAGAACTCAATTATTAAAAAGTTGAAGGTATATACATGTTAGTATATGTAATTTTTATACAGTTATATTGTATTTATCTGTTATAGCATATAGTTTATTTTATTTAAAAGATGAACGAATTTCATATTTTGAGTATGGTAACTAATACTTACACATGTATATATTATATTTACCTATATTATAACATATAGTTTATTTTATTTTAAATATAGTAAGTAATACTTAACACTTGTACTAAGCTATAAGGGTTTCCTTTTATCTTGTTTCTTTCCTCTTACATTATTAGTCAGGAAATCTATATTGTTCAAAAGTGGGCCAATAAGAATTTAAATTAAGACTTACACTTAAAGACAAATCAATTAATTGATCTCTAAGTGGAAGTGTCAATCATTTCATCGTACCTCAATCATTGAAGTACATAATTTAATCATTTCCTAATGGATTTTTCTGGCTATTTTATGATCTCTTCAAATTATTCATTATTTTAACTACCAAGAATTAATTAATTTGTTGACCCTGAATTTTCCATTAATCTTGCAGGAAATATTGTCTCATTTATTGTTTTCCTTTCTCCACTGTAAGTCATTTAGCCCGTATTCGTTTCTATAATCAATTATTTCACGTTAAAACAATTGAAATTACATGATAGTACTAATTAATTATTATAACTTGCAGGCCAACATTTAATAAAATTTACAAGAAGAAATCAACTGAAGGATATCAATCAATTCCATACGTGATTGCTCTCTTTAGCTGCATGCTTTGGATTTACTATGCATTTTTGAAAACCAACACAACACTTCTCATAACAATTAACTCATTTGGTATGTTCATCGAGACTATCTATGTTGGTGTCTACCTTTACTACGCACCAAAAAAAGCCAGGGTAAGTTTTTCAGTTTATTTATTTATTATTTCCATCTTTATAATATGAAAAGGAAGGAAAATTATAATTTGAAATATTTTTATAAATGCAGGTTCATACTGTGAAAATGCTACTTTTAACAGTGGTTGGTGGATTTGGTGCAATAATCCTAGTTACTCAATTTCTATTCAAAGGAGCTGTTCGTGGACAAATTGTTGGATGGATTTGCCTTATTTTCTCCTTATGTGTATTTGTAGCTCCCTTATGCATTGTGGTAAGCTTCAAAATTACTTCTCGATTTTATTCAGTTATACCAGGTCACCTGTCTTATTTTTAAAGTTACACTCATTTTGCTTGACAATTTTATGCATGCAGAGACAAGTCATCAAGACAAAGAGTGTGGAATACATGCCAATTCTCCTATCAGTTTTTCTTACAATAAGTGCCGTCATGTGGTTCTTCTATGGTCTTCTACTAAAAGACATTAACATTGCTGTAAGTTGTCTCATGGTACATAAAATTGCATTTTGTGTTGGAGTAATTAATTTTGTTCTAATAAATTACAGGCTCCAAATATATTGGGATTCATCTTCGGTATACTCCAAATGATTCTGTATGCAATGTACCGCAAAAAGGAGAAGCCAACCGTTAACGTTAATGTGGAGGTGCAAAATCCAGTGATAATCTTGGACGATAATAAGAAGATTCCAGAATTAACCGAAGAACAAATAATAGACATCGTGAGGCTTGGTAAGTTGGTTTGCTCGGGTAAAATTCAAATGGCTTCGACTCTGAATCAAAATGCAGCTAAAGAAGTGAAACAGGCCAATCTACAAACTGTGGAGGTCTAACACTTTTCTGAACCTTCAACTTGTCTATTATTTTAACAAAATTCCCAATCTGTTTTATGGGAACTATGTTTGTTGTGTGTTGTAATTAAGTTTCAACTCATGTATTTCATTTCTCAATTAAATCAAGCTCCCTTAATCTTGGGACAATTTGTTCAACTCCATCTATATCATGCTTTCTGTAGTTACCTTTTATTATAATGTAACATTATTAAAATGGCTTTTAAAAACTAACCATAAGCCTTACTTGTAGTCTGTAGAACAAAAATAAAGAACCCTGAATTTTGTTCACCAGTATGGGCCGGACTAGAATTGGGTACTTTAGTTGAAACCCCAGCACATGCATGTCAACTGTATCAATTGCTAGATATTGTGATACTAGATCTTTTTTAAAACAGAAAATGCTGCAATTCAAATTGTATCACCCTGGAAAAATTTAATCTTATCACCGTCAATGCAAAATTATTTGCTACACAATCAGAATTGTTAAAAATAACTCTAGGCAAATTTTTCTATATTAATTGATAAACGGATAATTAATTTGTTATCACAAGTTACATAAGTATACAAATCGTTATTCATGTAACTTAAATCTGTAGTGTTACTTTGTAGTTTTAATGATTTGACAAATCAGGATCTGTTATGAGACCTGTTCCTTGATAGAATAATTTTGTGCGACTGAAAATGATTGCTGCAAAAAATACACTGTAAGTAACTATCTTTATAAGTGTTTGTGATGTGTCAGTGCTGAGCTACAAGAAAAATTCCTGCTGCTACCATAGTAGCAGCATGTCTAAGAGCCGAAATAGGAATAGGCTCCTCCATTTGCTTCATTAAGTCCCTCATGGAAGAAGAATTGGCTAATGTAGAAGACTTATTTGTTAACGTATCCACTTCAGTTGGTTGTCGTCATCCCATATAACGTCTCTATCACATTAACACAACCAAGCTTTTTGTCATTCAGATCTTACACAATCATCAGAAGAAAAAATCACCCTCAAGAAATATCGACAAAAAAAATAGAAATGGATCTTTAATTATGTTTCCTTGCTCATATCTTTTAAACCTATTCCTAGTCTATAAAAAAAATAGGTGGTCATTTTTATCTTTTTATTGGGATGGTTATAGCTAGAGTTTGCGATGGTAAGTTCTTGAAGTGTAAATTAATTAGAGACGGTTAGTTTAGTGGGCAACAAAGTCATTGCTTAGGAGTTGAGTTTCTGAGTTATCATAGCAAGGAAAAGCGATTAAGAATTTAATCCTACATTGCAAAAATTTGTGATCGTTTGTTGCTCCTTTAATAATAATGAAATTGGGTTTGAAATCTTGCAGGCCAGATCATGATTTTTCTCCCTTTGAGCAAGGAAATTTTCACACAAAATACTCGTGTCTTTATTTATTATTCTTCCATATATTTCTTACGGAGTTAAGGGACCAAGTAGAGTATTAGTTATGAAAGTATGAATGCCATAACATATTCGTACACCATTTGTAGTTCTCTATCTGTGAGTTTGATTATTGATTTGAAGGTAAATTATGCAGGTATATTAAATTTTATATTACTAATGTCATATTTGTAGCTTGTTTACTTATTAATAATTATAAATTAATATGATATTTGGTTTGTAATTTAAAAATTCATATCATTAATACATGTATAAATTATAATGAAATTTATGTCTATTTTATGTAGATAGAAGGTAAAATAACAAATTCCTGAATAACTAAATTCTTTATAACGAATATTTATTTAAAATAATAGCTAAATTTTTTTATAATTAACTCTTGCATTACTAGTAAATGAATAGCTCTAATCAACTAGCAAAGGACGCTAAAGAGTCTTATAACACATGAGAAGTGTGTAGATATCTTTATGCATAAAATGATAAAATATGTCTGTATGGGGTTCTCTCTAAAAGTTGTTGTCCTTGCAGCTTCTCCAAACTTTTTGTATCTCTCTCTATTTACGTCCACATTCATTCCTTAACCAGTTGAGCATGAATTAAATTTTTGGGCTCCTTATAAATTTTGAACAATTTTTTTTTGTATTTTGAGTTTGTTTTTGGGATATGAGTTAAGCTCGAGACATAATTCAATATGATTTTTTTTTAATTTTAATTTATGTGATATTTTTTATTTTTTGAAAGTTAAACAGTTTAAATTTGATCAAAAATTTATTCATGAAAACTTGAAATGTCTTTGTAAAGAGATATTTATATATTTATAAACTGCGTAAAAAATACTATAAGTAACAGTAATTGACAATTCAAAATATTGAAAAAATACATGAAAATTTTATCATAAAAAATAGACTTGTTTTGAATCTCAAAATCTAAAATGTGAACGTAAATTGGGATTTGGGAAGGAGGCCCTGTTAGAATCAAACTCGAAAATGGGCTTCCAGAAAGAACAATTGTGGAGGGTGGAAATATCCCCGATCCATGGATATGCACGTACTGGATCAAACAGTGAGATAAGAACGTTCATAGCCGGCGTGGGGGCCGGGTGGGGTGGTGGTATCACATTAATCTTGAGCTTTTGCAAGTCTTAACAAATTCTTCTCCCTTTGAATTAACTGTTAGGATGTGAATTAGGTCTAAGATATACTATAAGGTAAAATTATCTAAGTATACAATTTTTTTTATCATATTTTTAAAAAAATTCTAGCATTTGAAAAATTATAAAAATTTCTACTCTCCCATATTCTTAGATACATCACTTCTCGTGATGTATCGATACATTGAGTGTTGTATCCAAAATTAAGACGTGATGTATCCAGACGTTGAGGAATATATCCAAAATTGAGCCGTAATGTATCAGAGCATTTTATGACGTATCCAAATTCCATTAAATTTAACAAAATTTTATAAAATGAAAAAGTGTAGGAACAAAAGGTAATGATCTCCTTACGGTATTCCTAGAAGTTTATATCTTGATTATGCTCCATAACTATAGTTTGGGTAATTACATTTCGTAACTATAGCGATAACAGTTTTTGTATATTTTGCTATATACAATTCGTCTAGTGTAGTTTTTGTATAACATTTGTATAATTCACTATATAGTTCATAACATTTGTATATTTCGCTCTACAATTCACGCACAACGTTTGTAAAATTTGCTATACAATTCACAATGTTTGTATACTTTGCCATACAATTCGCTTAATGTTTGTATAATTCATTATACAATTTACAGTTTTGTATAGCGTTTGTATATTTTGTTATACAACTCACACACAATATTTCAATAATTCGCTATACAATTTTCAGTATTTGCATATTTCGTCATACAACTCGTGCATCATTTGTATAATTTGCAGTATTTATATATATATATAATATAATTTGCTATACAAATTCAAATTATAATTATACAAAAATATTAATTATGAGTCATAATTATTTCAAACCATAGTTATACATAATTTTCCCATTTAATAACGTGAACTCTCCGTTTCTCTCTCCAATCAGGCCCATACTTCACTATATCAGCCTCTCTATCTCTCTCTTTAGGGGTCGGTTGAGGAATATTTTGTCCCATTAATAATGGGAATTCCCCTTTTAAACTTTTCTAATAGAAGTATATTAGAGCCAGTCAGCTAGATGTATAGGTCTCAACCCTTTAAATACAAAATTTTTCTTATTTATGTTAGTACAATGAATCGTGCTAACACTATGGTAGCAGTATTTTTTTTTCAATTAGTAGCAGTAATAGTATGTATTACCTGAACCAGAGAAGACCAAACATAATGGACAAGCACCATGCTAACGTTGGTACATAAGAGTGCAAAGATTGTTCCCCATTTTTTCATATATTAAGCTAGTCAAAGCAAAGATTCTTCATATATAGGTAGATTCTACCCCAGAAACTATAACTCCTACATATTGCAATGATGACGAAAAAGCAACCAACAATTTATGGGGATCACTGGCTGACAATTATAATAAGTAGATGCATGTGTCGCAGTCCCAAATATTACTTACTTATTTATCTTCCGGTTTTAGCCTTAAGAGTTAAGACACTGGAAAACATACAAACCGCTCATTTCATTTATTTTATTACTTTTTTTTTAATCTCATTTTACGTGACATCACTTAACTTAGCGTGGTATTTTAAGAATGAAAAGAAAGATTTTTGAAACATGTAGTTTAAGATAATCCTTAGATAGTTGTGTGGTAGTAAGTCATTTTATGACGGATAAAAAGAGAATTTTAAAGTTCAAATGATTAATTTCTAGTTATAGTAAGGTGATGTGTTTTGGCGATGGATTAAAAAGGAAAGAGTGCCACATAAAATGGGACAGAAGGAGTATATCCTTCTATCTTATTTTACGTGACATCTTTTGATTTGCCGTAATGTTTATGAAAAAAAGAAGAGAAAACTATTAAAAATACCTCTGAACTTGACGTAAGTTATTAGTTTCATCCCAAAACTATTCAACAGTCTGAAATATACCCCTCTATTTGACTAACTAAACTAAAATACACCTCCGAACTATCACAAGTGTTAAAAACACCCCTTAACTTGACAAGAATTTAGGGGTGTATTTCACTCTTGTTACAAGATCAGTGGTGTATTTAAGTTCATTAGTCAAGTAGATGAATGTTTTTAACACTATCAATAGTTCAAAAATGAAACTAATAATTCGTGTCAAGTTTAGGGATGTTTTAATACTTTTCTCAAAAAAAGAACGACTTTTGAAATTTATGCTCTAATAAAACAATCTCTAGATATTTGTGTGATTGAAAATCATTTCATTAAGGGTAAAAGGAGAATTAGAACGTTAAATTATTTCTAATTATAGTAAGATGACATTATTTTTATGACGACTAAGAGAAAAGGATGCTACATAAAATAGATGGAGGAGTACTATTTTAGTTGTATCATCATTTTCATGGAATATTTGTATAAAAAATTGTATGAGATGATTATAAATAAAAACAAGTGAGATATTTGTAAGTCCATTTCATTTCTTTTTGTATAACCAAAATACATTTATAGTTCCTTAAATTTGATGATAAACTTTGTTCTCTAATTATGTTTTAATTGAGCACTTAAATATATGATGAATCACTTATGATTTTTAAAAAACTTATGTGTATTTTCAAGCCTTCTTTCAATGCATATATAAGTTAATCAAAATAAAATATGACACTTTCTTTTTAATTATACAGTCCAACATCAATCAAAACACACTTTATGTTATATTTTCTCAGTTCAATAATAATTGTCCACTATTGACTTGACACAGAGAATTAATAAGAAGCAATAAATGATAGGAGCAATTTTATCAAAGCAATCTTTGAATATAATAAATGTAATGTCTTGAAAAATATAATAGGAAAATGACTATAATTAATGATAATAGTAAATTAAGAATTAAGTGTGAAATTATCTCTTGATTTCATAAAGTAGACAAATATTATTGAATATCTAATTTTAGTATAATGGACAAGTAAAAATGAATAAGATAATACGATTTATTAAAGCTAATGTGTTTATATAACTTAATAAAGTGATATGTTTCAAATGATTCACTTATCTCTGTAATAAAAATTTGAAAATATGCTCGCGAGCTTTTTCAAAATTAAATCATAAGTATCAATGTATTAGGCGCTTGATCAAACAAATCATAGTACTTTAAATGTTTAAATAAAATTTATTAATAACGTGAAATTTAAAAAAAGTATCGATATATTGTGGGTAATTAGAAAGGCATAAAATAATGTAGGGATAGGGTGCAAGACTGCAGCGGAGGCACTAAAGTCGCACAAAGTGCCCTCCAGGGTTGTTTACTGGTCTTAACTGAAAAAGTAAAAATAAGTGACTTATTTATTTAGTTTTATATTGAAAAGTAATGAACAACTATGCCACGACACACTTGGCTGTGAAACAAAAGTAGATTAATTTAATGTTGTTTTGTTAAACTAAAGTAGCGGTCTGGTTTTCTCTCCACCTTAATGCACAATCTGATACTATTTGATTTCACATAAAAAGTTATCTCTGTAAAAGAGTGGTGTTCATATGTTTTGTGGGATGAATTATTCCACTCCTTCAGCAATTAATTTCTTTAATAAATTCGTAAAACCTTTTTAACTTTTTTGGTGAGGGAAAAAAAAGGCTATTGGGATACAGAAGGGATGCAACGTTTTCCTAGTCCCTAGCTAGTAGAGGGAAGGTACTATCTAGTACGGCAGCTTTCGAGTCTTGAGGAGTCAAACTAATTTATGGCTCCATGTTTGATTTAATATAAATATTTATATGATTATAAATTAATTTATTAAAGATAAAATATATATTTCAAAGCAAATTATACTCGCTAGCCTCTTACTAATTGTCCACTTTGCCTTGTTGTTTGAGAAATCATAAATAAGTAGACAATTTTATTGATTTATATATCCCTTAAGAATTCTTTTGTGAATTTTACAAATTTATTTACACTTTCAAATAAGAAATAATTATATGTGTAAAAATGAAAAGAAATTTAATTAAATTCTTTTTTTGTTTGTAGATTGCTAAACTAATAGTGTTAATTTCCCTCCTGAGAAAACTACAAGTAGAACAAGTGCTTTGCAAATATTTTGTAATGACGCATATTAGTTCTTAATATATATTATCTCTTGTTTACACCCCCACCCCCCCCACCAAAAAAAAAAAAAGATTGTCAAACTAATTTGAAACAACTAGTTTCGTAATGTAGAATATTAATGTGAGATAAAGAAAATATTGTTACTACTAAATACTATAAAAATATACTCTATTATTCTTTTTAAAATTGATTAATAAAAAAAATATTACCTCCTCTTCAAAAAGAATTACATCCTTTCTTTTTTGCTTGTTTCATAAAGAATGATTCATTTTTTTTTGGTAAAATTTTAATTTTAACTTTTCAGTAACATGTTTAAGACCAATAGATTAAAAGAATTTTAGTACATTTAACATAACCTTAATTTAAAACTACAAAATTGAAAAGTCTTAAGTAATTATTTTCTTAAACTCTCGTGTCAAGTCAAGCTGATGAGTCATTCTTTTAAAACTAAGAATATACATATATTCACAAAAAAAGAATAATTTCAATTCGTGATGCATTAGACCCATTAAAGAAAAACATTTGTTAGTAGGAGTCTCTCTTATAAGAGAGGAGATTAATCATTCATTTTGCTACCTCTTTGGTGGTCTATTATTGAACTAAACTGGAGATGTACGTTTGAATTAAATATGTCACATAGAATATATTAATTCAAAAGTTATTAAAATTAAAAAAAAATAAAAATATATATATATATATTTTAAAAAGATTTAAACAAGTAAATATAACTAAATTGAAAGATGGAGGGAAGATTGGATTCTTGATTCCTGCTCAACATACATTTTTTTAACGTCATGTTGGCAAGAGAATTACTAAGATTCGATTTTTAATGCTCTGACTAAATGCCACCGGCAAAATTAAAACTTTAACTTGCTCCTTTCTTTACATAGTTAATTTTTTACGGAACATGAATTTATACATTTATATTATAATATTTTATAAATTATGCCCCAATATATTTTACCTTCTAGAAAACTTATACCGTGTTAGATATAAGCTTAATTTGTTAAAGGTAAAAATTAAAGATCAATTCATTAAAAAAATCAACTTGTCTGAATGGCGAAACATGTAATTTTATGTTAAATTTATTAGTACGAGTTTTTTTTCTTTTAAAAAAATAAATTCTTTTCTCATATATAATATATGACAAGTAATATTTTATGTATGAGGACTAGAATGAAGAAATAACAATATCTGTGAATACATGGATATAAAATGCTGAAAATGACAAAACAAACCTTCATATTAGTTGGCAAGCTTTTATTTTGCTTTTAAAAGTAAAAAATTGTACTTAATACATATAAACTCAACATTCAACAAGAAATACATCGTGTATTACAATATTTGATTATTCTCGTTTGGTTGACAACATGTTATTCCAGAATAATTAATCTTGGGATAAGTTATCCCATAGATTACCTTATATCTCCAATCAAACATAGGATAAAATAATCCACTATTTTATTCCAAAATTATTATAACTTATGCATCACATCAAACGATCCCTATTATTATTACTCCACCTTACCTAACTTGTTTCTATCAAAACAACGTTAATCATTACCTACATAATTTGCATTACTTAGTCATCATCTTTTAACAGCGTCAATAATTAGTGGGACATGCACTATAGTTCACAAAAAATCATACAAGAAACACATTCCTAATTTATTACTGCAAGTATTGAGGTAATTATTTATTTCTGAATTTTTTTTAACCTTATTTGACCTTCTCTCGATTTTTATTTTTAAAAGGAAATTCAAATTCGAGTAGTTCGACATACAACGATCTTGGGACTAGAAATTCTTCAACAACAATAATTATGTCTCAATCACGATAAATTTAAAATTAGAAATTCATCACAATTTTGTAACGCCATGTTATTTTTGAGTATAAGTTAAACACGCTTTAAATAGTGAAATTAAAAGTATGGATCCTTTTTCAAGTGTTTATGTGGGGAGGGAAGAAGGACCATGTATTATTACCCAAGAATAAAAGTTTGAGTTTTCCACGCAATTTTGACAATTTGAAAATACATCTTTTAATGTCATTCTCTCAATTGTTTAATTTTTCTCTTTTACATAAAGTTTAGATCGTAGGGCAAGAAATGTGTACACATAGTATTAATATTATACATTAAGATTAAAGCAACAAGGTTCCAAGTGACAACGCAACCTTTTATGTTGATAAAAAATCAACCTTTGAATTAATTATAATTAGATCATCAAAGCAAAGTGCTCTACCCTGAAAGAGATATTACATTTAAGATGTTGTGGGGGGGGGGGGGGGGGGGGGAGGGGGGGGGGGAGGGGGGGGGGGGGGGGGGGGGGGG